>RQTK01001118.1:19507-97145 GCA_003991915.1 Elysia chlorotica
CTGTCTGTCTGTCTGTCTGTCTGTCTGTCTGTCTGTCTGTCTGTCTGTTTGTCTTTCTGTCCCTGTCTCTATCTTCAAATATCTCTGTCTTTCTCTCTGTCCCTTTTTCTCTTTCTTTCTCTCTCTCTCTCTCTCCCCCTCTCTCCCCTCTCTCTCCTTTCCTTGTCTATCTATCTATCTTCATCTATCTATCTATCTATCTATCTATCTATCTATCTATCTATCTATCTATCTATCATTATTATTATTATTATTATTATTATTATTATTGTTATTTTTTTTTTATTATTATCATTATTAATTTATAACATTTTTATTTTTGTTATTATTATGTTTGTTGTCGCTGTCGCCTTTGTTGTTGCTGTTTTTGTTGTTGTCGCCGTTGCTGTCGGTAATTGCTGTATATCTTATATCTTTGCTTTTATTTTATCATGATGATGTGGTGTTCAATAGTGATTAAATTCAAAATAAAATCTAAAAAAATAAGGTGAAATAAATAAGAATAGAAAAAATGTTCATGTTCGAAATAATTAAGTTATATTGGAAATAAAATAGCGAATAGAAGGGAAAAAAAGAAGTCCCAATAACGATAACCTAGTAAACAATAGTTTACTTCCTTATTGTCATTGCTGTGAAAATGGCTTCGACTGGAGTTTTGCCATTCGTCCGAGGGATTGATTTAACAAAAAATGATTTCTCAGTAAGTTGTGTCTAAAAGTCGATATTTCAAATGAATATTTGATCAATATACGTTTAGATTGTTGTCCTTGCCGTATAATATTTACAGAAATTAAACTTTACTCAAGTACTGTCCAATCTGGCGGAGATATAAAAATCTAGTCTAGATCTAAATCTAGATTCTAGATTCTAGATCTAGAATCTAGATTCTACAAGATCTAGACTCTGATTTAGAATATCTAAATCTAGCGTTGTATTCCATTTTTGCTTAGACAGCCTCTAGACCCCTACGAAGTAGATCTATTTGCTATAGTGTATCTGTCTAAACCTTGTGCATAAACGATGTGTATCGTGATTATAATTTTACTTTAAAAAATTACCCCTTTTTAAATTAGGTCTACTCTACTGTTTTAAATTGTTCCCTGACTTTTTTTTCTGAATAAATGGATGTTGCCTACAAAAGAAGATCTAGTCTAGATTTAGTCAACGAATGAGCCAGCGGTAGGGAATCTAGGCAACAGTGCAAAGCAGCTGTGATTTTAAAGTTATTTATAAGCAGTAGGCTAAATAATACTCCTGTAAACCTAGGAAATATAAAGTAGATAGCTTAAGTTTTATAAATTCAACAGTCAGACCAACGATTTCAATTTGAAAAAAAAATGATCTTAGAACTAAACATAAAGGATTTATAATCTAGTGCTTAGGCTTAGATCTAGGCCTATATATATGTGGCAAAATTTGGTCAAGCGCACAATACTGTGCGCACACCAAAATCTAGTCGAAACTCCGTACATAGGGCCTAGATACAATTTTATAAAAAGGCAGAAACAATAATAGGCATAGATTGTGCAAATATAGACACTCCCACCAAATATGTAGTTAGTGTAGACCTACATCTCTAGATCAGACCCAATGCAGTTAGTGTAGGCCTACCATGGATTAGATCTAGGAATACCTCTGAGTTCAAATTAAAAATTTCTGGGGCTTGGTAATTATGAAATCGATTAATTTGTTGGCCTATGGTCAAAACCATATTTTAGACATGGTCAAAATGCTAATCACCTGATGATGGCTTCAAATAGATTTCTAAATAACATTATATACTAGAATCCGATATTTAGTTGCTTAGTCAGATGGATCAAATATATCTAGATCTATCTGCACTACTACAGGGGTCTATAGATTAATCTTTAATGGAGTTTTAAACCTTAGATTACCACATTTTTTACACTTGCAGTCTACTTATACATGCTATCTTTACTTACAAGATCTGTAAGTGAATAGTTATTTTGTTTTGTTTAATTAAATAGAATCTACAGCTGTGTCTGTAGGAGATAGTGTTTCTGTCTTGAGGTATTCTTAGAGTTTTGACTGTTCAATAAACCATATACACAGCAATAATTCTTTTTGACACTAGTCTAAACTTAGTCTTGGGAACCTTTAAAGAAGAAATCTTTACTTAATAAGAGTTTGATAGACTGTAAAAAAATAAACACTGAAGTATAATCTATAATTAGGGAGTGTTATATAAATACCAAAATTGGACAGAAACACAAAACATTGAGGCAGAAACAGTATATACTTCTCAAATCTACACAGCTAAAGTACAATCTAGCTCATGCACATACATTTTGTTGTGTTTTAGATCTAAATTTATAAAGCACATAATACCATTTTTTTAATTTTCAACATATTAAATATATTTTATTATTCACTTTCTGGACTGCGTTTTAATTGAAAACCTAGACATCGTTCAAAATATAAATGCCTTTTGGATCTTTCCAGTGAAATCATGCATCGAGTATAAGACATTGTTTCTGTTAAATCTCCTCTCTCCCTAATTAACATCACAGTCCCTTAGCTCGAGCGAGGAAAAAAAAACTTTCTTTATGTGAAAAAAATCTAGAACTAAGCTTAGTAAGAGATATGGGGAGGTAGCTTTAAGTGCAGTTGCACCGAAAATTTGGAATAGTCTATCACAACACTTGAGAGACACTGGCTCACAGGGGACGTATGAATTAATTCTTTTTCTTTGTAATGCTATGACGTGTATGCTCTGTGCTTTTTGTCATATATTTAAAAAAAAAAGAGATTTTAATGTGTAAAAAGCGTCATGGGCGGAGTTTATTGGATAAACTGTATTATTATTATTATTATTATTATTATTATTATTATTATTATATTATTATTATTATTATTCGCAAAATTAAAAAAAAAAAGTTTTATCCATGCTTTACATATATGTGTTGTAGTCTACAGAAAACATGTCAACAATTTAGATATACCTAATTTTGAAATCAATTCTCAATCTCAACTGCAGGGATATTTTCCAGATCATGTCCAAGACATGACTGGATTGAGATGGCTTAGAATCAGCCATAGCAGCTTGAAAAAAATACCTGCAGAGATTGGTGCCCTGAATAAACTGGTAATTTTTTATATTTTTTAAATTAAAGATTTAAGTGATTATATTATTTAGTAAATTGTAAATTTAAAATTAAAATGCGGTGCAGAATTGTAAAAAATAAGTTATGAAACTTCAACTTTCTATAGCCTGTTTAAAAAAGCTTAAAACATTTGTTTTCCTATTTAATATCTTTATACTAGGGTTATTTCTTTTCATTAGCAGTTCTACATAAACTGAACATTTGTTCCAATTTCGCTTTAAGGAGGATCTTGTCATGGTGCATAATGAAGTGGAGTCACTTGGAGACAACTTGCCCAATCTTCCTGCCTTACACAGTATCAATTGTCGCTATAACAAACTTACAGATGCTGGTGTGCCAAAGAAAATTTTCACTGGAAATGATCTGTCAATTGTGGTAAAGTGCTTAGTTTAATTGTTAACAAAGTAAAATATGCATGGATTTGAAAACATCAATATTCTTTCATCGATATGAGGAGCAAACATTCTATTATTTTCTATGTGAAATGTCATGGCCAATAGCTGCATATTTAATGTTGCGAGATTCATTAGACTTATAAAACAATAGAAAATCAATCAACTGAAGGACTAAGACATTAAATACTAATGCATTGGTGCTGTGTGAATTGCAAACCTAGAAATGCTCTTGTTAAGGAATTTGAAAATCAAGACTTGTTAACTTCATATGGAAATCAAAATTAATTAAAAACGGAAATTGTTTTGAAAAGACTTGTAAATTCAAATTATGATGTTTTATCATTGCTCACAAACTATGGCTCTAAAAGTTATAACTTGGAATTCTTGTAAAAATATACATTGGTGTATTTTTTGTTTGTGTCCTATCTTCCCTCAGGACCTTAGTCATAACAAACTCACCGAGGTTCCACCAGAATTAGAGAACTCCAAATCTGTCTTGGTCCTCAACTTAAGTCACAATCAGTGAGTACATTGTATTTCATGTAAATATCAATGGTTTGAATACCTTGTTTGATTTAGCAACAATAACCTTTTGAGGTGATAGAATGACTTTGATTTTATATAATATTTCTGTTATTTAAAGGTTTTATTTATAGAATATTTGGTAATTAGGGATAAAGATATTGTAAAAAAAATAGCCAATCAATTAACTCTTTAAACCCGAGCGGCCGTAGTGCGCGGCTAGTAAAATTACAAAGTATGGCGGAAAACAAAACAAAATTATCCTCTTTACATTCTACATTTTATAGATCTATCTAAAACCTTCATTCAAAACATGGAATGGGCATGCGGTCTAAAGAGTTGATTTGAATTTTGTTTAAACTTCTTACAAAAATTTTATTCAATGTAAAAGTTTGTAGTGCCATGCTCATATAGCTTTGAAACGTAACATAAGCTTTAGAGAAAAGTTTTTAATAAAGGACTCTTTGAATCTCTTTCCTGTAATGTTTTCTTTCAGTGCCTATACCATATGGTTCTGTAAAACAGAAACATTTAAAGTCCAAGATGCATGTCATTTGCAATGATAGAATCTATCAAATACCTGAGATGCATGAGCTCTTGTCTATCAAGAAGTATGAGTTTTTGTATTTTTTCTGAATTTCTCCATAGAATTGAAATGATTCCAAACCAGCTGTTCATCAACCTGACAGATTTGGTATTTGTTGATCTCAGCAACAACAATCTGGGTAAAGTGTTGACATTTATTTTCATTCTTGCATTTTATTTAGTTTGTGATAACCATGCTACCAATCTAATTAATTTTACTATTATTATTATTATTATTATTATTGTTGTTGTTGTTATTATTATTATGATAAATCTTCCAAAAATAGACATTTCTAATTTTTAAAAATCTTTTCTCTTCTAAATAGTATAACTTGATTGTGAAGCTTACACAAAAATAAGTTTGTGCCATAAAAGTATAGCATGTATAAAAGGTTAGAATTTTTTTTCCTTCAGAAACACTTCCTCCTCAAATGAGGCGCCTGACGAGCCTTCAAACTCTGATCCTTGACAACAATCCCCTCATCCATGCGCAGCTTAGGTAAAGATATCTTGTACTCTTTTTTCAATATCTCAACCAGGGCATTAGATATGTTAGGTTACTTATAATACTCTTTAGATTTTGTTAATCTTCCTATGAAGAAGACAAATTTTTCCAAGGCGCTATGCTATTTCTTATATTGTAAAATGCATTGATAACAGAAATCATTGTATTTTCTTTATCATAGGTTTTGTTTCCAATGAGATACATGTATGCCAACCATAAGTCTCATACGCTATATGTGTTTTTTTTGTAGAACAGTTTTTAGTTTCTTAAGATTTCATACATAGCTTTTCTGGGGGTGCGGTAACCCTGGGGTAAAACAATGGCATTCAACACGTAAGATCTGTGGTTGGAACCCCTGCTGTGGCGACTTTGTCCCCTACAGGTTGGGTCATTGTCAGTTTTATGTGACCAGCTGAGACAGAGTTATGGTATCCCGCACTGTCTCTGTGTGTCAGCACATACATTTGTCATTTGGCGCTTGTCCATAATATAGCATATGCAGTCTTCCAATCGATGCTAAGGAACATCAAACATCCCTTTTCTCTACCATTTTCATTGAACTTGTTATTTTATGTTTTGCAGGCAGCTTCCTGTACTCACAGCTCTTCAGACCCTGAGAATGAAAAATACACAAAGAACACTCATCAACTTCCCAACAGGATTGGACACATTGACAAATCTTCAAGGTATTGAGTAGTTTTGAATACATTTAATTCAACCAATTGGTAAACTTTTGTGAATGAATTGTTTTTGCAGGAGAGATATTTCAAAGGTAAATAAAAATATATATACATGTGAGTCATATCAGACTTACTCAGAAAATCACCATGAAATCGTAGATTTATTATAATGTCCTTGATTCATTGCTAAAATAATCAAAAACTTCACTTCATGAAATAGTGTTGTGAAAATTTGTTTAGATATTTTAGAAATCGAAAGCAAAATGTGGAAACCACAAGAATAATGAAGTGGAAGGTCTTTTGAGACCAGGGTGGGTATAGAAAGGGTTATTACTTCAAATATACCTGCATTGTTTGTAGTCTTCAATCAAAGCATTTTTCCTTTAATGATTTGATGGAACAATGACTAAATCTGGGAATAATACAGATCACAAATTACTTTAGTTTACCTTTGTCACCTTTTATTATTTATAACATGGTGTTACAAAGTTTCCTTTTTCTTTCCTTTCTGTCTCACTACTTTTTAGACGTGGACCTCTCTCACAATAATTTGCCTCGAGTGCCTGAGGCTCTGTACAAGTTGGACTCTCTCAAAAGACTCAACCTCAGTAACAATGAAATTACTGAACTCTCTCTCATGATAGGTATGGAAACAATTTCATGAATTAAAAAATGTAATTCATTTTAGTTGTTTTTTTTATCAGTATTAATGAAACATTTTTATATTTTGTTTTAAGAATAAGTGTGGCGCTGAATATTCATTATTCATAATTTTTAAGAAATTAAAACTTTTTAAAGTGTAAATGATGCCTTTTCTCTGTAGATCTTGGTGAGATGAAAAAGGAATTTCAAAAGCTTCTTTCCTCTTTCAGATATTTGGACGAAGGTGGAGACTCTCAACCTTTCTCGCAACAAACTTAAGGCTATTCCAGTAAGTTTTTCTTTCAATGACAGTGAAGTATGTAGAAAGATTTGGGCAAAATATGTAAACAATCATTGAATAAATCGAAGTAGGGTTAATAGTTGCTTATGTTCTTGTTCTTTTTTAAACGGTTTTCATAAAAAGCTTTTTTTTTTAATGTCTTAAATAAAAAAATCTCATTTTTTAAGCTGTAATATTTTGTATTTTCCATCCAGACATCACTTCACAAACTTGCTTCTTTGAAGAAACTATACTTGAATGGCAACCAGTTAGATTTTGAAGGTATCCCTGCAAACATTGGAAAACTTCACAACCTTGAGGTCTTTAGTGCTGCAAAGAACAACCTGGAAATGATTCCAGAGGGTTTAGGAAGGTAATGCTGATTTCTGTGTAAAACGCCTTTTCCAGGGAATTCTTTCTGATCCAACATCTCTTCATGAATGCTAGGAAAACGAAAAGAATTTTCCTTTTTTCATTTCAAGGCCAAGCAATTAATTTAAACTTTTTCTGACCCAATGTCCAACATGATCTTTTCCCCATGAAAATTTTAGTTGGATCCGTATACAGTAGCCTTTAAAGAGACAAAAAAAAGTCAGACCTTTTCTTTTTGTTTCGGAGACCTTTTTTTATCGGGGAACATTAGAAGTTACCATTTTCTTTTCTGCATTTGAGGCGACACTTAGTGTGAACTAAATAGTTTTCTAACAGTTACAATTTTCTGTCAATCATTCAACTAAACAAAAGAAGAACAAATAAAATGTAGGAATAAATGAATTGTGTAGGAATAAATGAATTGTTATATAGATAAGAGATGTTTCTTTTTGTTTTTGCACTTGTCATTTTTTTTTCTCTCTTGCTTGCAGATGTGGAAAGTTAAAGAAGCTTTCTGGGTTGGCTCTCACGTCCAATGTCTGGCGCAGGGGATAGAGAGGTATAGACAAAATGATAAAGAGGCACAGAGAGCTTGGGGAATGGTGGGCTTCAGACAGATTTAAGAGATATGCCCCTCTTTTGTTATTTAATGTCAAATCATCCCAACAAATCTTGATGCATTTCCAACATTTCCTATATGATGAAAGTGGTTAGGGAACAGTAGTAAAAAAGGAACCTCATAGTCATAAACATAAAGAATAAAGATTACACTTAAAGCTTTATTATTTTGTATATTGCACATTAAAGTTTAAAGAAACGTGAATTGGGCACATAATAAAGGATATTAAAACATTGACCAAGAGCTGCCGATGAACTGAAAGGAAGATTTGCTGACCTCAAGATCTGGCAATAGATGCAGGATGTCTGGAAGGGTGATGAGTCTGTTTTCATTCAGGATAAGCTTCTTTAACTTTCCACATCTGGTATTATCGAGATTGGGTTAGTCAACAACGTCAATGATATTGATCGTTCCGTTATCGTTTATGATACATCCATAGTACCCATGATCTCTCTATCTTCACATTTATTATACTGCTATACTCATCATCATCATCCGAGTGCCTTCTCCTTGCGAAGGTTGGCTGCAATGGTTCTCCATTGACATCTGTCCTGCGCAAGTCGTTGGCACTGCACCAGCGAGTAGCACGTCCATTCTGCGATGTTGTCATTCCATTTCATTCTGGGGCGTCCCCGGCCTCTGCTGCCCTCCACTTCGCCGTTATAGAGATCTCTTATCACACTTTCATGACGCATGAGGTGTCTATAATATTGCAGCTTCCTATCTCTAATACACTGCCCTATTTCTCTTCTTATGTTCAATTTTTGTAACACTTCGTAGTTGGTCAATTTTTGTCGCCATGATATCTTCTCCATTCTCCTTAATGCATACATTTCGAAAGCTTCTATTTTGTTCATTTGTGCTTTACTAATTGACCATGTCTTTGACCCGTATAACAGGGTGGACCAGACAAACGTTTTGAGTAGTTGAAGCTTTGTCTTCATGCTGATGGAATTTGATGTAAAGGTATTCAATAGGCTGTTGAAACTGGTTTTTGCAATTCCGATTCTGCGTTTAATGTCTTGGTCTGCTCTATTGTCATCACTGATCAATTGACCGAAGTAAATGAATGTGCTGACCTATTCCAGCACAGTGTTACCAATGCTGATATTGATCTTTGGTGTTATACTACATACATTTTATTAGGCTAAACAAGTTTCTCTTTTACTGACACTGTTGACTTCTAATGCAGATGAGAATCTATCATCAATGCATTTGTTACAGTACTTATAACACTTCAGTTTTGTTTTTTAGACCAATCTAAAACCTCAAGTAATTCAGAGGTTAATGGGGCTCATCAATTTGTTATTCTTTGGACGAAAAAGGTCTGATAATTTTTACCACTATTACTCAAAATATTCACTAGAGGGCTATTTTGGACTCAGTTTCTCAAAATTTTCCAGGGGAGCATCCCCCCGACCCTCTTAGAAAAACTTGCGTCTGTCACTTTGTCAAGGGGCACTTACAGGTCTGTTTTTCAAATAATCTGAGATCAGGTCTATGTTTTTTCAATTGTGATAAATGTTATACATATTTATTTGCAAAAGTATGACTCTTTCCAATGTGAGAGAGAGTTCAGGGTTATAAATCAATGTTGTGATAAGGAATTTTTTGTATTATTACTAATTCTGTTTACCTGAAAAGTAATAAATATGGGCTGAGCAACAAGGCATACATTTTTTTTCTCTTGCTTTCAGATGTGGAAAGTTAAAGAAGCTTATCCTGAATGAAAACAGACTCATCACCCTTCCGGACATCCTGCATCTATTGCCAGATCTGGAGGTCAGCAAATCTTTATTTCAGTTCATGGGCAGCTCTTGGTCGATGTTTTAATATCCTTTATTATGTGCCCAATTCATGTTTCTTTAAACTTTAATGTGCAATATACAAAATAATAAAGCTTTAAGTGTATTCTTTATTCTTTATGTTTATGAGGTTCCTTTTTTACTACTGTTCCCTAACCACTTTCATCATATAGGAAATGTTGGAGATGCATCAAGATTTGTTGGGATAATTTGACATTAAATAACAAAAAAATGGGCATACATCTTTTAAATCTGTCTGAAGCCCACCATTCCCCAAGCTCTTATTTACTTACTTACTGCCCTTTTTGCCGTTGGCAATTAGGGCAGCATTCCCCAAGCTCTCTGTGCCTCTTTATCATTTTGTCTATACCTCTCTATCCTCTGCGCCAGACATTGGACGTGAGAGCCAACCCAGACTTGGTTATGCCTCCCAAGCCTCAGGAAGCCAAAACTACGAGCCAGTACTACAACATTGACTTCTCCCTCAACACCCAGCTAAGGCTTGCTGGGGCTCAGCCCATCCCTTCGTCAGGCCAGACACCCTGTGAGTTAGAGAGGCCTCTATATAAGCATTTGTTTGTTGGCTAAGCGTCCAATTCGCCGCATAGGATCCCCCAGGGGAACCTAGGAGATGTTAAACCCGGAGAGAGGGAGAGAATTCTCTCCCTCCCTCTATAGAGAACTTAGCGTCCAACATCAGCACTAAATAAGCTATAGTGTGGACAGACCCCAAGACTAATGTGTGGCAAATTTATGTGCAGGCACACACGTGACAGTGTGGAGAGACCCAGGCCTCTGTCTCAGCTGATCACATTATACTGACACCGACCCATCAGTAGGGGGCGAAAGTGGACAAATAATTTTTTACCCTTCGTGGGTTTATAACCAGGGATCAGATTGGGAGTCCGGCACTTGAGCCAGTTCGCCCTCCTCTTCAAGGGCATAACTGACTTTTAATATATTTATAAAATAGCTAATTGTTTATATTTGCCAAAAAAATGGAGACCTTAAAATCTTGTGCTGTATATTGTTTTGCTGTTTGTTTTTTTTGCACTGTAGATAGCTCATGACAAAAATACCACCAAACCATATCTTTTTTACTGAGAAGATTGAAATTTTGTTGTGAAGAGGGTGGGCTGAATTTTATTTTCATAATTATTATATTAAAAGGATTTTATGGAAGAGAACAATTAAAACATGATGTTACAACAAATTTGGAGCATTCAAACAATGTATATATATATTCCTTTTTATTGTTCTTAGAAAGAATTCTTTGCTTATTCTAAAGAATCCCTATAGGAAAATGTTTTTCTCCCTGTTATATCCAAAATAATATTTGTTTATGACAAGTCCAGACTATAAAAGTGGAAAATAATAATGTTACTTTTGACCTTTTTGTTGACAGCACCTAAGAGTGACCCTGTTGCAAGAAAGCTGAGGCTCAGGAGACGGCGAGATGGACAAGAAAGTGAAAAAGTTTTAAAGGTGAATTTTTATTTTAAATTTAACACTACCTCTTACAAATAGGAACAAAATAATATTTTATTTGTAGTGATGCTTTCAAGTTTTACCACTACTTCTCAACTTAAAAGGATAATTCAAATGGTGTTGCACATTTTTTTTTTTTTTTTTTACTATATTTGCGTAATGAAAGTTAATTTATTTTCTAATATTTGTATTTTTTTGTTTACTATTGTTCTTTCGTGTGTTTCAGGGAATGAGAGATGTTGCCAAAGACAAGGCAGAAGGAAGAAGTGGTAAAGACGATGAAGAAAGAGAACCTTTAAAGTAAATAACATTTTCTCAAGTTCAAACTGTTTTAGCTTGTTACCGTTTACCTCACAAAGGCAACCTGGCAGGCTATTGCTTCAGCTTATAAAATGGTACACATATCACATGCCCTGTTAGTTAATTATAAAATAAAAAAAGAGAAATGTTTTAAAAGAAAAGATCATTGCCAATTCGAGAGCTTCATAGAAACAGTTTTTAACCATTTGCTGCTGAAGCTTTAGGAGATTAAAAGTAAATTAAATTATTCCCAAGGTAACCAAAAAAAATGTTTTTTATCTGATCATAATTTTTAATTTTTCCCAAAGATATGGCCTTTTTTAAAGATGTACAAATTATATATATATGTGGAATTTTCACTTTGTTTCAGGCCAAAACGCTGGGATGAAAACCTTCATAGACCTCAACTTGATTACAGTGAAATCTTTGATGAGGACGTTGGTCAGATTCCAGGCAAGAATTGTTTTCCCTCAATTTTTCTTTAAAAACAAAAAAGATTACTGGACACTGATGTAATAAAGCAAAAACAAAGAAGAAAAAAATAAAACGAAAAATAGCATATTGACATGTTTTATTTGTTCTTGTAAAATTGATAAAGGTATGTTCGCTGCCCACATACATAGGTGAAAAATTATACCTGCAGATGAAATATTCATTTTTGTTGTCCCTTTCTATCAGTGGATTTGAAAATGTGAAATATACATTATCTGTTGTCCTGATTCAGGTGTGGCATGCTGGGAAATAGAGAATTTCTTACCAAACCAAGTGGAAGATGGTATGTATCTAATAAATAAAACAATTTGTCAGATATTTTATGTGTAAAAGATATAATTATTTTTATTCATTTCTCTCTGTCTTTAAAGTTAAATTTGATGAAGACTAAGTTTGTATCAAGAATGCAAGACATACCAGTAGGTAACATCTCATGCGATGGACACAGAGCTTAACAGCCTGTGCTCACTACTTCACTGACTTGGCACCTCCTTCATTCATCCTGTCTCCAGAATACGAGAAACTCATGAATGGGTATCTAGGCTCTTAAAATATCAACCAATGAAATCAATGAATAGTTTGGGGGATTCTCTGCTTCCCAGTCAAATTATGACTGATCACAACCTGAATCTCTAAGAGAGGAAATGGCTTAAAAGGATCAAACACCCCCTTGGCTGTGTTTAGTCCCATGTTCTGTTTGTGAGTCTGTGGGCTTCTAATTGCAATTGGCTCACTTTTGCACTGTACTGAGTTTATTTGGGTTTTAGGTCGACATGTACTGTAACTGCCGGCAGTTGCTTCTCCTGGTAATGTTTGATCATTATCACTCTTGCAAGCAGATAGGGCGATACTTGGCAGGTATCCAAAAATATGAAAAGTCTGATATTTTTCTAGAAATTCATGGGATGTAGATCTAATTAAATATTATTGGCGTTGGCTCAATAGGGGCATGAAGAAAGTTCAATCACCAGTACTTGGGGGTCCAAGGTTCATATCTTTAGTGTGCCGCTCTTTTTTCGTCCATCTTATTAGGAAACCTGTAGGACATAATATTTATTTAAAGATTGCATCTTTAAGAATATAAGGCGCAGGATATCTCTACCATTAGTGCTCTGGATTGACGAGTCCTAAGAAGTCAAAGATTCGATCCTCAGAACTTTTAATTAGGGCTACAAGGGCATTACCCTCTCAGTCGAGAGAGAGACAGGAGGAATATTGTTCCATTTATAGAACGATTTGAACTGAAAAATACCACACCCACAGTTATCTAAAATTAAATAAATTTAGTCGTGATCACCTGCACAAAAGAAAGTATTAACTGGCCTCTCCCTTTATTCCCCTCACATAAAAGTAATAAATGATTATTAAAAAGCTGAAACATACAAGATAGTGCAATCAACTAACTTCTCAACACAATAAAATGTATAGTTTTGTGAACTTAAAACTAAAAATGACGGAAACAAATTAATGGTATCAGCGCAACACTAAGAGCTTCAGTTAACCAGTAAACAGTACTGCCACACCCCATTTTTTCACACCCAGTCACCCGTATCAGTCTCAGACTGGCCATCTGGCTGTTCAGGCGGCCTTCAAATGCTCCGCAGGGTTTAAAAACCCACATGTGGCCTATAATCCTATTTGGGTGGGAATGTTTGACTCTGAAGAAAAAACTGGAAGCCTCATAAATATTGTACATCAGAAGACTTATGAAAGCGCCGTAAAGAAAGCAAAAGAAAGGAAGAAGTAATGGATATATGGGCATGCTAAAAATCAATACTCTAAACTTGAAATATTGTGGAATAATGGAAGAAATGAAAAGCAGTCTCATTATGTCCATCTACATAAAGTTTTGATCCTCTACAGGTCTCATGGGCAAGTTTTATGAAGCTGATTGCTACATCATCCTAAAAACATTCATTGATGATTCAAACAGCCTGAACTGGAAGATCTGGTACTGGATTGGAAATAATACAACAGTGAGTGAATTTATCTTATTTTCAAGCTTCTTATAATTTATGTTTCAAATGCATGAAAGCGTCGATTTTTTTAAATTTGTATTATTTCGTTTTGGGATTTTTTTTTCTTTGTTATGATTTATCATAGCTTTTCCGAGAATGTACAGGATTTCATTCAGCATTTTCTTATTTTGAGAAAAGAATAAAACTGGAATGCTTTTGGAGAATTTTTGTTTTATCTGTTATGTAGCTGGTTAAATATATTAAACTTTGAAAATGTTCTCAGTAGTAGACAGAGTTTCATAACTTCAAGCAGAATCATTCCTATATTTAAAAAAAACAAACAATTTTTTTCTTTGTGGTCTTGCTCAATATAACTATAAATTATAAGCCATATGGTGTTTATTAATAAATACCTTTTGGTAGCAATACTTATATAGTAATTATTCATACAATGTTTTAAAAATTGTTGTTTATTAATAAATACTTTTTGATAACAATACTTATATAGCAATATTGTATACAATGTTTTAAAAATTGCATGTCTTTTTTAGTTTTGCCTTATATTTATTTACATTATGAATAATCCAACTATTCTTAACTGCTTCTTCACAGCTGGACAAGAAAGCCTGTTCAGCCATACATGCAGTGAATTTACGTAATTTGCTGGGGGCGGATTGTAGGACGATTCGGCAAGAACAAAATGATGAGGATGAGGATTTCCTCTCTCTGTTCGAGCACGGCGTGTCTTACATCGCAGGCGGAAGAACAGCAAGCGGTTTCTACTCTGTGGAGGACATGGTCAGTTTGTGATTCCCAAGTTTGATAAAACAAACAAAGCAGTTAGTTAACTCAATTTTGTTTTATCTTTATTGGTTCAAAGTGATATAAATTTAAGGCAATTATATGAGCATTGCTAGCAAAAAAATGTGACTCCGTTGAGTTAAGTCTTCATACATTTTCTCAGATTTGAGTTGAAATTATTCAAATTGTATTACCATCATTTAGTACCATGCTTTTTAGCTTTGGAGATCCTATATCTACAATCTGCTCTTTCAAATCTAATAAATTCAAGATAAGTATGTAGCATTTGGATACTGAAAAAGAAAATCTGATAGAAATGAGGAGAATTCTTTTTGAACAATTAAAAAAATTGTAAAAAATGCATACTTTCTATGAGATTTCAACATTTCTTTTTTAAAGCATTTTTAAGAATATGTTTTTCTAAAGCCGGTGTAACTTTCTCTTTACCATTGATTGTAAAATGTTTGTAAATCTTATTTCTGGGAATGCTTTATTTTATCGAATAAGAATACTTAGTTGACTAGAAAAATATGCCCATCATAGGGAGATCCTGAAAGGAAGCAGGAAATCATTAGTCATTTGATTTTTTAAGGTGAAAGCTGACCTGTTTTTCTCCATTTTAATTAATTTGTTCCTTTACTTGATTTTCACCAGGAACCAGAGGTCAGACTTTACCGGGCCACAGGGACACAGTCGGTGCACATGGAAAGGGTAAGGAAGAGTTTTAGTCTTAATCATCTATTTTATTTTAGTAGTGATTTAACACAGATTTTTCATTTTCTCTGTAATGGTTCATTTTTGAAGAAATACATTTGTTTCATTTCTATTAATTACCTGGCACTATCCTTTGAACTTGATGAAAATGAAATCCAGACTTCATTTGGTTATTTTATGCTGTAATGTATATCGCAGAAAACATAGGGTACATACTCTATTTTTTTCTTTTGACTTTAAATCTTCCATTTCTTAAGTTTATTTGGCGTTTTATTTTTCAGTGCCCAGTGCAAGTCGATATGCTTGACTCTCGACATGTGTTTCTTCTTGATGTTGGTGCAAAACTTTTCCTGTGGAATGGCAAAAAATCAAACCTTGTCACCCGTACTAAGTCAAGGTCAAGAGATGTTGAACTTGTTGGTTGTTTGTTTCATTTTGAAAGTCGTATGAATTTGTTGACTTATTTTTGGACTCTTATGTCATTGCTTGGTGCAATTGAAGATTTTTCTTTTCTTTTTTTTTCTTTTTTTTTTTTTACGCATCTTAAAAGAAACATTCTTATGTACATTTTTTAGCTATATATTAAAATATAAATGGATTTTTTTTTTTTTTTTTTTTTTTTTTTTTTTTTTTTTTTTTTTTTTGGCATTTGAATTTGGTTATGACTACAAACTGTTTAATAACAAATATTCTTTTCCTGATCCATCTCCTCATCAAAACCCATTTTTTTATTTTCCTTTTTTACCCCATCTCACATACAGGCTGATTGCTGAAAAAATTAACAAAAATGAAAGAAAAGGAACAGCTGAGATTGTTCAATTTGGCCAGGGCAAAGAAACAGCTGAGTTCTGGAAGCAGATTGGTGGACCTCCTGAGAGCATGGAAGTCACGGTAAGTTCAGAGCATGAGGACCAAGCAAAGTGTTGAAAATCAAATTATTGACTTTTTCTTGCGAAGATCTATCTTGCTGGCAATATGCCGTTATACTTGACTAATTGTCACTAAGCGTGGTATCCCTTTTGCAACATCAGATTAAAATATGCTCTCCTCTCCTATCTCTGGCCAATCTTGCTGAAAATAGTTGGAGACATTTCTGACATTAATGTGAATAATCCAATGGTTGGTTACAAGAATAGTAAAGGTACAAGAGAAGCATATTTTCCCAAGACCTAAAATGTGTTAGAGCTTAGGAATATGTTCTAAACCTGAGGGATACAGCTCAAGCTTTAATTCAAAGACTAAGTCTCTAACTTTAGATCAATTGTTGCTAGATCTAGGTTTTGTGTCAGAATGAAGTGGGGAAAGGTTATGTTAGTTGTGTACAAATTAGGATATTTGAAATAAAATTTCATAGACTTGTATTTATCTTTTTAAAGTACTGATACGTGTAGATCTAAAACTTCCCTTTACTTTGAGGAAAATTGATCTCTTGCAAAATTTATGACTTGGCCATTTTTTATCTATCAACATATATAAAGTCTAAGGAACACCTTTTTTGTCTTTTCTGATTTTACAGAAGTTGAAATTTGTCCGTAGGTAAAAATAACCCTTATTTAAAAACATTTCTCTACTGGACTTGAGAAAACAATACTCATGATGATGGAGACTCTTTATGATTTGTCCTCTTAATCCATGAATTTCCGTAACCCTCAGACCTCAGAGCACTCTGATGTTCCGTATGCTAATCCAAGACTCTACAGAGTAGGCCTGGGCAAGGGATACCTGGAGCTTCCACAAGGTCAGTGTTCTGGTTCTGAGGCTTATAAAATGTTTCTTTGCATCAATCTGAGGACCATCAGTGATGTGTCGGGGTGGGCGAGGCAGCTCAGTCAGTAGAATCAGGAACTCCTGGTTTGCATCTTGATCAGAGTTCCTGTTCCCTAATGGTTGAGTCTGTGTCAGAAGAATGTGACTGGTTGAAATGGGAGTCCTATTATCCCCTCTCTGTCTCTGTGTTGTTACACATTAACCTTATGACATGTGAACATTCAACAAGATGTTGTTGTTGCTGTTGATTTAACGTCCAACACCAGCACTATTTAGGCTATATTATGGACGGGGATCAAGACTGACGTCTGACAATTTTATGTGCTCTCACACACAAGACAGGGCGGGGATACCATGAACAAGATAGCCTAGTTACCAACAATGGATGTTAAGAAACTAACAAACCAAACCAAATTAGTTTTGGTACTAGATAGGTTTAAAAAAATACCTGTAAAAGGTCATGGCAAATATTACAGTAAATGTATGAACCCAAATCTGGGGAGATGGGCGGTGGTTATTGAGAAATGACTCATGCCTCTTATAATATAAAGAAATGATTTGAGATTTTAATTTATTATAGAGATAAGATATAATTTATGTTGAAGTAAAGAGATCAGACATGTTCCTTGTAGGAAAACTTCCATAGGCATTTAAACACATTTTGTTTTGCTGTATGACTTTTGAATAATTACCACCAAGCAAATATGATGTGTGTTTCAGGTCAGTGTTATTTACATAGAAATAAAAATCGAGTCCACAATGAGCTGTCGAGCAGTTTTTTTATTATTCATATTTAATTTTCGTTTTACTTGTTCACATATGGTATCTTCTATTATGTTTTTCATCCCATTTGAATTAACTGTCTTTTGATTGTCTCACAGTGCACATCCCTAAAAACCGCCTGGTTAGCTCTTTGTTGGATACCAAGTGTGTGTACATTCTAGACTGCATTACAGATGTTTTTGTTTGGTAAGTCATAATATTTTCTTTCTTTTTTGTATGATAAGGTGCATTTTATTTTTCTTAACTTGATAAAAACAAGCATTGGTAACGCATTTTAATTTAATTGCAAGTTCTACAACAGACTTATTGGCTTGCTGAGGTTAGCAGGATAAATTTTCCGTTTTTTCCCCTCTATTTTGAACTCTTGAACAACTATTTCTGACATACTGAAAGGGTGAATGTTTACCTTTTGAGATTTCCCAAAGGGTTTTCACCATTGATTTTAATAATTTATTAAACATATTTTCTTTCATATAGGATTGGCAAGAAGTCAACTCGTCTAGTAAGAGCAGCGGCGCTAAAACTGGCTCAAGAATTGCATGACATGATTCTCAGGCCAGAGTTTGTGACCATCTACCGTTGTCTAGAAGGGTTCGTATTTTTTTAATGAATGAAGTCAAAGTTATATTAGAAATATCAAGAAAATATTTAGAATGAAGCCATTAATTTTTCAATATTCTGATTAATAACATAAGAAATTTTTTGTGAGAGTTGCTGCAAAGTTAGTTTGTAGATCAAAATGTTTAAAATGGATTATCAAAGATTTGACCTAGGAGATTAATATACATAAACAAATTTATCAGTTGAAATAGCATAAATACATTGAATGTTATTTTTAAACAGCTTTGAAATTAATTAGACATTTTGTATGTATTTTGAAAAAACTGTTGAAGCAGATTAGTGAACTTGCTCTATGTAATATTTGATACAGGACAGAACCTCAAATTTTCAAGTCCAAATTCTGTGGTTGGGACGATGTCTTGCCTGTGGACTATACAAGAACATCTGAGTCAATAGCTAGAAGAGGAGCAGACATGAAGGTTTGTAGACCTTGTCTTTCATTATTGAAGCATTTGCTTGGCTTTTGTACATGGAACAAAACTTTTTATGTTGTCAAATTTAATTCTATAATATTAATAGAAATCTATCATGAACCATAGATCTTTCTTTTTTCCTTTATAATATCAAAAGCGTATTGCCATTCATATAGAGAATACTGGCTACTTAATTAGGCTAAGTTCTTAGAAAGTTGAGATCCTCATAAATCCATAAGATTTTAAAACAATTGAGTTACCAGGAAATTTTGTCACACAAAGTGAGTTCAAAGGTTTTTCATTACGGGTTGTGTCTTCCTCTCTTTTGTCAATTGAGATATACATTTTACGTGTATTTTTCTTCTTCTGTTTTTTCAAGGTTATAATGGAGAAAGACAGGATGCAGACAGATCTATCGGCTCTGTTCATGCCTCGACAGCCAGCTATGACAGAAGAAGAAGCTGTAAGAGTCACTCAATATCTATTTGAGATTCTTTAGGTAGACTTAGGGGACGTAAAACTAATCTTTCTCTCGTTCTTTTCAGCACAAAAAAACTAAGACAAAATTTAATGTTGTGTTATTTCTAGTCAAACACTGCCTTTTGTTCATCATATTAGAACTAAGGGCTTTCGAAGAGAGTAAGATTTATTTTAGGTGAGAACAGCTCTGAAAGTGAAAACTGTGACAGGATGTTTTATAGTTGACAGAGTTCTGAAGAAACCAAAAGAGGCAGAATGTATCTTATATTTTGTCTTACTCTTAGTTTTTATTGCTTTTTATATATACAACAAAGAATTGTGAAAGTTGTGCACTAGGGTTTACGTCATCTTATAGTTGGAACAATAATGGCTTTCACAACAATTGTCATTGATCAAAAACAGGATGTTATTTTTATCCCTTATATAATCTTGTAAAACAATTCTCACCTGAGATGTTTTCAAATCTTTAGGAAACCCTCTCATCAGAATGGAATGAAGATCTGGATGGAATGGAATCTTTTGTTTTGGAGGGCAAAAAATTTGTCAGGCTTCCAGATGAGGAATTAGGTAGGATTGTTTTCTTTCTTTTTTTTTTTTTACTTTGAGTCATGGTTGGTAACTTATTAGTATTGACAACTGCTTGTGTATCTGTGAGGAAAGAAAACATTAGTAAAATCTGGAACTTCTTCTGATGTGCTCAAACAGGTCTTTGTCGTGGTGTTGTATTTAAAAAAAAAATTTTACATCATTTGAATATCTAATCTTTGTACATATTTCAAATATTCACCAAATGTTCTTTCAAAATTGGACTTAGTTTAAAATTAATCAGGTTTCATTTTTTTTAATTTTTCTTTCAAAGGAATCTTTCACACTGAGGACTGCTATGTATTCCTGTGTCGCTACTGGGTGCCGGTGGAGCTCCCTGAGGGAGAGGAGGACATTGATGAGGAAGACTTGCCAGAGGACGAGTTTAAATGTATCGTGTACTTCTGGCAGGGGCGCAGTGCTTCCAACATGGGCTGGCTCACTTTCACGTTCAGGTTCTTTAACTCAACACTTTTTTAAAATTTTGATTTGGGATTAGAAAATAGGTAGTGTTTCAATGTAAAGTTTGTTTAAATGCTCTCTTCTTAGACTATTGCCAAGTATAAATATACAATTTTTATAAAAATTTTAGTTTTGAAGCAGCCTATCTTAACACATAATTTAAAAAAACAACAAACACACACACACACAAAAATACATTACTTAAGTTGATTAGTAATTCAACATGATACACTTAAGCCTTTTGATCATGTTCTTAGTCTTTGCATATGTTGTACCTGGTCCTTTCTATTAGTGCTAAATATTTTCTGATTTGCAAAGTATCTGAAGTAGAATAGCAGTCAATTCATGTAACTTATTAGAATACTTATAAAAAATAGTTTTGAGAAACAAAACTGATGATTGGCGGTCTTCTTGATTTTTTAATCTTAAAAAAAAAAAATTTTTTATTGAACATGATGGACATATATTAAAAGACTGATAGTTTTTTTTTTTAAATTATCTCTCGCAAATAGGAACAGATATGATTATTAATTTTTATTTTAGCAGATATTGTACCATAATTTATGTTTGTAAGCTACTTATTTCATTTAGTTGAACCAAAAAATTTTTGGAATATTTCTAACTATCCTCTCTTCATTCTGTCCCCAGCCTTCAGAAAAAGTTCCAGGCTTTATTCGGTGACAAGCTGGAGGTGGTACGCCAACATCAGCAGCAGGAAAATCTAAAATTTCTCTCGCATTTCAAGCGCAAGTTCATCATTAGGCTAGGGAAGCGACCACTGGGTAGAGCTCAAGCCTCAGCACAAGGGGATGAGAACAAGATCAAGCCCAGTACAGAGCTGTTCCAGTTGCGAGCCAATGGCAGTCCTATTGCCACCAGGTGCATTCAGGTGAGATAAGCTACAGTACACCATGGCATTTGCATAACTCAATGTGGCGTATACAAATGAACCTTTATTCAGTCAATATACAAATACATACATATTGAGAATATACTACGTAAGGCTTCAGGTTTATACACCTAGATATGTGGAAAGCCATAGTGTAGTCTTTTAGCTATAGTAGTGAAATTTGTAGATAAAGATGCTTTTTTTGTTTCTTTTGATGAATTTTTTTTTCTTGAAATCATTACAGAAATGCTCAATGAAATTTAGATTACAAGTTTATAACTTTCTCTGATTTGTTCTTTACTTCTTATCTGTCCACAATATAGCCTAGTTCTTGTTTTGTTGTTGGATGTAAGGAAATCACAAACATATTTTACTCTTACCCAAGTTCATTCAGAACAAAGACAAAATAGAATTGATGATTAAATGTTAAATATCATGTTCTAACAGAGTAATTATCAAAATTATTCAAAGGCTTAAAAAAATGCAACAATAAAATCTCAAGTGTAATGAGGTATTATTGAGAAAACAGAAACAAAGTATATTGTAAACAATTTTACATAATGATAATGTACCTTTTTCAGTTGGAAAAACCTGATGCTGTATGGTTGAGTCCCCGCTTCTGGTGAGTCAGTAAACATTAACAAATAGTTATTTTGAATAAAACAAGAAATAGATATACATATATCCACTTGACAAGCCTAAATGGTTCTCATTGCTCTCAACTTTTGGCTAACCTGTCCAAATATCATTGATTGATCGCTAAACATATTCTAATATCAGTTTTTGAAAAATAGTAAGTGATCTTATTAAAAGTAATGTGAAATGCTTTGTCTTCAAAATCTTTATCATTAATATGATTATTATACCCATGCTGATAATGGTGATAATTTTGTTAGCAATAATAAATAAACAGTATTACTATTTTATTAATTATATGTTTACATCCTACTTCCAGCTTTATTTTGATGGTGCCCTTTGACAGTGATGAACTGAAAGGCATTGTGTATGTATGGGTTGGTAAGCGTGCAGACCATGGGGAGGCTCAGATACGCCTCCTCTATCGTATGTACTACATGTTGGTAAATCTATCGCCCTCAGTCTCGGAAATTCATTGTATGTTTTCATATTTACATGTTAATATTGGTTTTATACTTGATATATCTTTACTTGAATTATACTTGACATCCAGTGGATTATTTCAATTATTGTGTAAAGTAAATTTGCAAATTTGCTGCAAATAAATACACTGTTGTATATTATTCTATCACCTATGGTTTCATGGTCAAGTAATTTTTTCTTCCTTTTCTGCTGTTTTATTTTTTTTTCTGTTTCATGACTAGTGGCACATTAATATTTGAATCCCCAATACACTGAAGTAGCTACATTGTTGTGGAACATCTTATTCTTATTTACATCATCATTGTTGTCATTAGTACCATGTAGTGCTATGCTCCAGCGTTAATGATCTTACGTTTTGACACCTTTCTGTCTCTTGTTGCTCTCGGAGCTTCAGACACATACCTCTCTGTCTCTTGTTGCTCTCAGAGCTTCAGACACATTCCATGAAACTGCCTTGCCATTCCTCAGCCATGTCTTCTCTCTGTCTATCTATAATACACCTGCTGTCCAACATTTCAAGCTGTCAAGCTTCTTCTCATCACATGATCAAAAAGAGTGCTTGGTATTCATTTTGTTGTTGAAGGGAACCTTTTTTGTCTTATTTTTTTAAATATTTGTCTTTTTTCTTTCTGCTCATCAACATTGTGGAATTGAATATTTTTTAAATTTTGCGCCAACACACTTTAGGCAAAGAGGGTTACTTCTGAAGTAAAATGTTTAAACGATTTCTTCCCTCAGGATGGCTTCACAATCCAGATGATCAACGAGGGGGAGGAGCCTGAGAACTTTTTCTGGGTTGGGATTGGTGGCAAGAAGCCCTATGATGAGGTATAATTTATTGATTGCTTTTGTTATGACATTATATTGTATTAAGAAGAACCAAACAAAAACAATACTCATTCGAAGAAAATAAGAGAAGTTTTAGGAGTTCAATCTTGATATTTCTTCTAATGATTATTTAATATTATCACTATTGGCAGCTTAATTTTTTTAGTTTTTTTAGAATGGTGAATCAATTCAGGTTATCAGATAAAATGATTGGTTTGCAAAACTTCTGAGTTGAAACAAAAAATGCTACCGGGACAGAATACTTACTGATATTTTCCCATAAATAATCTATGACATCCATGTTTAAGTTTTAAAACTTTGTACTTGACCTTCTTAAGGTGACACTTCCTGCATTCTGAAATCTGAGTCACCTCTGTCACTGTTTTTAACAAACATCTATATACTTTCATTAAATTCTCAATTTAAATATTTTATTTTGCAGGACTCTTCATTCATGCATTATGCTCGCCTGTTCAGATGTTCAAATGAAAAAGGTTATTTCACTGTGTCAGAGAAATGTGCAGACTTTTGCCAGGTAAGATTGGTTGGTTATAGCTGTTCACACAAATGTCACAAAGAGTGAATTAACTGGACAAGAAGTGTGGATAACTTAATTTAAAACTCATTTTGCTTGAATTACTAAATTCTCATAACTTTGAAGTTACTTTTTTTTTTTCACCTAAGAAAAATTTAGAAATCTAATTGTATTTAAACGGTTGAAAGATTTACTCTTTAAAATCTGACCACCCTAATGTAGTGTTTTTTACAACAACAATAAAGAATTAGAGGTTGTTGTTTTTTTAAGAATATTCAGATATAGCCTCGTTGCAAACTGCAGGTGGAATATTTTGTTGGGAATGGAAACATTATCTCCACAATGGTGTAAATATTATCCTATTCTCCAACTGCTAACTGATTTCTCCATAACTATCAATGCTTAAGAAATAGCTTTTGCTTTTGGATTTTTTCAGGATGATTTAGCTGATGATGATGTTATGTTGCTTGACAATGGGGAGCAGGTCTATCTGTGGGTTGGCAAGAAGACGAGTGACGTGGAAATTAAACTGGCCTTCAAGAGTGCTCAGGTAAAAAGAAGACAGTTTTGTTTATGAATAAAAGGACAATATTCTTTATGAATATGGGTTTCTTTTAATTCTGTAATTTTCAGCCTACTGGTTGGGTTGGTGTCAGTAAAATGGGATTGTCTGCAACATAAGTCCTGGCATTCCTGCACTGTCTCTATGAATAAGTACATATGACTATCATATATAAGTCTTGAGACCTGTCCATGACATAGTCCAGTTGCTGAGATTGAGAAACCAACCTGCAAACCAACTTAAGACATGATAGATCTTCATCTCCTTATCTCCATAGACAGCTATATTAAGTGAAAAATAGCAAGGGAACTGTTTTCATTTTTTTCTTCTTCTTCAATAAGCCTAATGTGGTTTTGTATTTCCTCTCTATGTGCATCTGACAGGTCTATATCGTCGTGAACTCCTTGTTCGTCCGTCTGTTGCCCCGCAAGCTGTTGCTAGCCATGAAATATAAGGAGAACAAGAAGTTCATCAAGTGTTTCCACGGATGGGGCAAGCACAAGGAAGTCAAGGACTTCAAATCATTACTACCCACCATATACTAGAAAAGTCTTTCTATTTGCATTTAAATTTACATAGGGCTCAACGGAAAAGCAGGGGATGCCACCAAAAACTTCTTGATTTCCAAGGTGTAACAATTACACATCTTTCAAATAGGTACATTGTTTTTCTTTGGTTAAAAGAATACAGTATGCCCATTGATTGAACAGTTTAGTTTATGGGTGTTTTCTACACATTGTGCCTAAAATGCGACATTGTCTGCTTATCTGTTAAATAAATCTTTTAAATAAATCACATTTAGATTGTTTTATATCCTGGAGTTTTCACCAGTCCTTGCCATAATGTCCAACATTTTGTATTACCACTTTGGAATCTGATAATCCTTCAACACAGAAGTGCTTTGTTTTTCTTTAACTGAAATGAACCTGTTTGTTAACCAAGCTTTTAAAGCACTACTTTCTTTGATGTTAGAAACATTTTTCCATCAATGTTTTTCAATAAAGTGTTTGGTGTGGATTTTCATTTTTTTTTTTTTTAATTAATGTTTTAATCTTACCAACTTCATGAAGTTGTGAGTTTTTAATGGGTCAGATGTGGTGCCAAACATCATTCAAGTTTTATGCAAAAAACAATGTATTTCAGTCTTGAATCTACACACTGCAGATGTAAAACATTGTTTTGTGAAGGAAAAGACATACTAGCTGTCCTTTAAGGGTGCTGTAGTATTACTCACTTTCTTATTGATATGTTTGAGATCTTAGCCTTGTAATTTTAAGGTCTTGAGTTCAGTACTGTGAAAATCACTTTGTAGTATTTTTGTATCCACTCTAGTGCAAGATTAATGCGTACAAGATCTAGCCAGAATAATGATGAAAGTCAATTACTATAGATTACAACAGTACTGGCTGAATTATCTGTGATATGGTGAAAGGCATAGTTGGACCGGAGAAATGTGTTGTGGCTATTCAAACTTATTTTTAAAGTTTGAAGTAAAAGAAGATTTTTTTTTTTTTAATTAATGTTTTAATCTTACCAACTTCATGAAGTTGTGAGTTTTTAATGGGTCAGATGTGGTGCCAAACATCATTCAAGTTTTATGCAAAAAACAATGTATTTCAGTCTTGAATCTACACACTGCAGATGTAAAACATTGTTTTGTGAAGGAAAAGACATACTAGCTGTCCTTCAAGGGTGCTGTAGTATTACTCACTTTCTTATTGATATGTTTGTTGAGATCTTAGCCTCGTAATTTTAAGGTCTTGAGTTCAGTACTGTGAAAATCACTTTGTAGTATTTTTGTATCCACTCTAGTGCAAGATTAATGCGTACAAGATCTAGCCAGAATAATGATGAAAGTCAATTACTATAGATTACAACAGTACTGGCTGAATTATCTGTGATATGGTGAAAGGCATAGTTGGACCGGAGAAATGTGTTGTGGCTATTCAAACTTATTTTTAAAGTTTGAAGTAAAAGAAGAAATGTCTTTCATCACCTCTCATATTGTCTGAACTATGAAGAATCTACCAATGTTGTCCATAATTAATTTAATGTATTAATGAGCTTGGGCACAAGTGAAGGCAGAGAATGTTTGTTTACATGATTACAAGATTATGTAAGCTGGCAAATGCAATGTCTGTTTTATACTCACTTGAGCTTCCAAATACTATTTGTCTGCAATGGATCTCATAAAGTTGTCGTTGAATTAATAACGTCAGGTTTTGTTTTTAGTTAATCATTTAAAAACATTTCTATGTTGTGTGAATCTTTTCAATAACATCAAGAACTTTTAATTATCTCAAATGTGTGTTGCGTTAAAATGGAATATTCATAATGCAAGTCCTGTTATTTTTTTTATCAAGATATCAAGATCAAACTAAGGCACATTGTTAATTCTGCTCAAAGATCCGTTGAGATCTTGGATCTGATGTTAAATAAATTGCCAGTGTATGAGTTGGTGACCTCGCTAAATCAGCCCTGAAAGACCAATAGAGTAATAATAATCTCATTTTCTGATACATTTATTAAAGTGTCAGTTTCAATATCACTAAAAACTACTGTAATCAAAGTCTTAATAAGTTTTTGATTAAATTCTCCTAAAATTATGACTGCTTGATGCTTTACATTTGAGTAGAAAATTGTTCATACTCAGTTTATATACATGTAGACCTATGTAATATGTTTGCCAAAATATTGAGCTTCCTTTGAATTATGGTGTGTTTTAAATTTGGTACCCAATACTGAATTTTAAAAGTAATGTTAAATGATTTTCATATTGCTACAATTTTTTTTTTAAGAAATGAAAAGAATGCCTGCTTAAAATCATACATGTACTTTCATTTTTTACTATAAGACAATCATGTCCTTTTTTTATGTTAACAACAACATTCAGTAGAAAGACACTCATCATATTTTTCTTGTGTATCCCAATTTGTTATTGATAGATAATTGCAAAGTAATATACATGTAACTCTTAGAATATAAATCTGTTGAATGCACAAGCAAAGCATTTCCTTTATGTTTTTTATTTATTTATTACCTTTTGAAACATTACTTCATTTTTTTTACAATGAAATGAGTCATATCTTCACATTTATCATATATAAACAAATCCACAATGTTCGTAGATGTGTTGGTTTACAGCTGACTTTAAATATGAAAAAAAAAAGATTATAGGTTTCGTTTTTGTCACCCGCCTTATTTTTATTATTATGAGTAAAACGAAAGATTGTGTGTGCAGTGTGCAATTACTTATGAAGAAAGTGTGTGTGTGTGTGTGTGTGTGTGTGTGTGTGTGTGTGTGTGTCGCTACTTAAAATTGTCAAATTAATGTAATCATGATTTGGCACTCCTGGCCTCCCAGTGTTCAATAAATTACACCCTTATAGTCTCTTTTCTTTTCTTCTTTTCATTTTGAATTGTTTGAAAAGTCCATGCTTATTTTGAAGTTTGAGTTGGAGTTGTTTACTTGTATATTTTATTCAATGCTTTTCGTATTTTTGCTCATAAATCCGTTAAACTTCCATCATTCTGGAAAGACAGAAGATGACAGGGGTTTTCTTTCTTTACCACAAAATCGACGCATGGATTAGACATCAGGCACAAAGACACATTTGAGAAAATCAGATACAAAATCAAAGAATAGAAGCATAGATGTACTGGCATGATTATGTTGCAAGAATGTTTGACAACCGATGATCGTCAAGAGTTACCACTTAGTTACTGTTGCAAGGAGTACAAGGAAGAGGAAGAATGAGATGGAGAAGAAATTGCATGTTTTTGGAGGGTGGGTCAAGAGGGACTTCTCCATATAGTGAATCTGGTTATTCCAATCTTTTTTACTTAGATCAATTTTCTCACAATAATAATAATAATAATATCAAGTATAGTAACAGCAACAAAAGCAGTAACAATGATTTTAACAATTATGTTAATGACAATAATACTTATTAATTACAATGATGATGACGTTGAGGATTTTGCTGGTGCTGTTGCTGCTGCTGATGATGATGATAATTGTCTTAGCAATGAGATAACGTCTCGAGGACTGATCAAACGATTTGAAATTAAAAGTTTGTTCTACTTTATTATCTGGCACTCTCACATTACTTGAATATATCGCCGCTGTTAACTCGTATAAATATATTTCACATGTACATGTTAAAGATGTTTGCTCTAATACACCGTACTTCGTATAGGTCGGTATCTAAGAGGAGAACAAGCATAATTTCTATATAGCGCTCTGTATACCTTAAACGGACTTAGGCTCAAAGAGCGACTATTGGAATACAATTAAAATAAATTTGAATTATCATTGTCACATCAATGATTATCACCATCTTCTAAACATACACATTATGATATTTCTATCATAAATTATTCTGCACGCAATCTCTATACTGTGATAAACATTCAATTCTAGATTCTACAAATGTTTCCATGAATTTATACGAATCATAAATGTGGGACAATATGCTTTTAACTACGCCATTACACAGTGCGCGATGCGAGACCCAGAGTCTCTAGATTTATCTACAAAAATCACCAAATCTTCACTGGTGGTTAGAATTTATGCAGAGGGTGTCTTAGCGTTTGGGTTTCTGCCATTCATAATACTTTACAAAAATTAGAGTCAAACTTGCGGTCTCGTTCCTATCGTCTATATCCAAATTTTACTTTCTGACAAATGAAGTTTATGACACACCGCCTCTCCTTCTGATCTGTACTCTTTTAAACAAATTCTCATTGGCTAAAATAAACAATTTTGTGGCAGGTGACCAACACTAACTTGTCGCGACTAGAATAGTAACGTAATGAATCATCATTCTCTAAACTATTGTGGACCCTTATAGTAGTAAATGAAATGTTATCATAAATTATTCCACTTTGTCGGAAGACATGAGTCATGCTTTATAAATACCTGGTGACATCGCGTGGTAGGTTGCATTTTGTCCCATTTGCGCACTATATATTCTATTCTAAAGAATAGAGCAAGCCGCAACGTTAAGCATTACTCTCTCCTTTTGGTTGAAAGCCAATTTGAATCTAATTAGCGTTTACGTTTTCTAACTACGTTCCGAAGCACCTGGTGAATTCACATTCATAATGTTGTTGTTATTGTTGGTGATATGATGATGATGATGATGATGATGATGATGATGATGATGATGATGATGATGATGATGATGATGATGATGATGATGATGATGATGATGGCCCAGTAAAACCGATAATATGACAGTAATGAATTATTGATTTATAAACTAAAGTGGTCCCCAGTACAACAATATCTCTGTCACAATGCGATGCATATCTTGAACAAAAGAGTAGAATGCGATGCATATCTTGAACAAAAAGAGTAGGCTACAGTTTAAAGAGAGACGAAGAGAGAGAGAGAGAGAGAGAGAGAGAGAGAGAGAGAGAGAGAGAGAGAGAGAGAGAGAGAGAGAGAGAGACAGACAGACAGACAGACAGAGAAGAGGGAAGAGTTACTGAGAAAGTATTACTAACAGGAGGAGAAAGACCGGTACAAATATCGTATATACATATGATTTGTGTGAAGAGCAAAATCCAAGTTATGAAACCAAACGCGACAATAATAGACCCGAACTCAATGCCGAGGGTCAGGAACAGAGGAACAATGTAGGCCTACGTTAATAAATGGACACCACAAAATGTTTTTTTTTTTTTTTTTGGCGTAGGCCTATATTTTTCCCCATAAGCGGATACTTGGACTTTCAGTCTGAATGCGAAATTTGCATTATTATTTTATTTAACATTGAACATGGGCATAGTGATATTTGAATGTGTGTGTGTATTGGTGCATCTCAACAAAAATAAATATGATGAAATCTTTAACCATGTCTTAACATTACAATAATACGACAGGAAGAGCAAATTAATTTTGACACAGTCACCCCGTGGAGTAGAGTGACTGGACTCATAATTTTGTACATCATTAAATAAACTATCGATGTTTCTCAGATTTTAAGTCGACTCGATATTCTGTTGATCAACAATCACATGATTCGTCATTTTGCTTCCTCGTTCAGCTGATTGACTTGACTTGTAAACAACAAACTCGGCGTTGAAAGAGATCACTGTATGTGGTAAGTTTAGTTATCTCTGGATTAAGATATACAATCTAAACATATACAAATTATTTGATATACTTTTGGACGAATCGGATAAAACAACCAGACAAGGGCTTTGGTCCATCGGTATTCTTGTGAAGGTGAGGTGATTAGGCCTAGAGACTAGAATCTAGATCTAATCTAGCAGAACATGGAAATACAGAAGAATCTTTTTAAACTAATTAAAATAATGAGTATTCCCTAACTGAGGATGTAATGAGCCCAAGGCTTTCTTTTTTTCCAATGGGAGATAGATAAAAAAATTCGAAGTGCAAACACCAGCGATTTCTGTCAGACCCATTACATGTATTGTTATGAGTCATGACAACAACAAATTATGAATGATTGGATCAACAAACTATGTGGTCTCTCTAGACTGGAGGCAGAAGGACCGCGATTGTGGTCTCCCCAGAGTTTATCCTTTAATTAACACCCATACCAACCCGCTTAAATTTGGTCTCCTATTTAAAGTCTATGAACCTGTTTTAACTTAAAGAGCCCTGTAGGCTATAATCATTTTTTTAAAATTATTTGTCAAGCTAACATGTTATTTTACCTTACCATGCCTGGTGATAATTTCTATAGTGATCTAGGACATTGGTGTATATAATAAAATTTAACTACACATGGATCTTTCAAACTGCTGTATCCCCTTTACTTTAAACCAACCTGTTTATACAAAATTTGTATGCTTTTTTCACTCATAGAAATAAAGGAGTCCTCGTTGCTACTAGTTTAATGTATTAAATGTCGTGGCAATCATGGGCTCATTATAGCCGTTACTGTGCTTACATGCCATAAAAACAAACTCACTCATGAACATAAAAATCAACCACAGATTAGGCCTACTATTTCTCTGTAAGCGACTCCAAGGCTCATTTTCTTCCCCTCTCTAGTCTCTTTAGAACCCACACCATCTTTTCTTGTCTCCCAAGAGGCGGGCTCTTAGACTGTATTTAGATTCATAAATAAAAAATGTACAGTACTTTTTACCCCCCAAACATTTCTGACAATTCAAGTCTTTTCTGAGCACTTTCTGAAAGAACCTCATATATATCTGTTCAGTAAAGTGTTTTAGTTCTATGTAGCTACACAGTGACGTTTTACAAGATAGAGCAGAAAATTAAATCTTATCGAAGAGATTATGTTGCATTGTGAAGACATTTTTACTACTGATTTTCATTTAAAAATTAAAATTAATTTTTCATACTTGAAACAAGGGTTGTGATGTAACTTTGCCAAGAAAAAAGTATTGCAGAGTCAACCTAATTTTTAGAAAGTAAAATATATTTCATTCTTTAATCATATTTCTTTTAAATCGAGTATGGTGCCTTTAAAAACAAAACCAAAAAAAGTATCTTTTGTCTTTCTTTTTTAGACCTCATCACCACCACCATGGCAGATCCACCACCCACATACAATGAAAGTTTGCAGCAGCAAGCACCTGTTTATGGAGGTATAGATTTATAAGTTTAAATAATAATCCTCTCATTGTGCATCAATAAGTCCCTAATAATATTGGAGTAAATGTGATTGTGACTGTCTCTTGACTTTCCACCTTTACCACCTTAATCAATCATATAAAAAACCACTGATTTTTGTCAATCCAAGTTCTCAGTTTGATTAAATAAAAATGTGTACAAGTAGTGTCAAAGTATCTAAGTCTAGTATGCCACAAACAATATAGTAATCTCTACAGAACTATTTTATTGTGTTGACTGTATATTTCCATTCTATATATATATATATATTCGTCCTAAAAAGATTTTCACTTTTAAACGGTAGAGCTAAAAAGTAAAAATATGTCTATTTTTGTAACTGGTTGAATTTCTATGTGCTATTTGATTTTCCAACCTTAGGCCTTGGCTTAATTTTAAATTTAATAATTTATGCATTCCATCAGCACATATTTGAATTTTCATCTTTCACCTCAAATATTAAAAAAAATTATTTTTCCCCAGGTTACCAAGGCTCCTACGGGGCAATGCCTGGCATGGGAGCCCAGACCAACCAGCCCCCACCACCTGGGGCTTACCCCCCTTATGGAGGAGTGTACCCTCCGCAGCCACCAGCCGGGGCGTATGGCAAACCAGGGGGCGCCCCTCCTGGACCGTACCCCCTCCAACAGCCTGGATACCCAAGTTCCAACACCTCATCCTATCAGACAAACTATGTCTATCCTACGCAGTCAGTGGTGTTAGTTGGGGGGTGCCCCTCCTGCAGGGTAAGCAAAGTCACAAAGTTTGTGTCATGTGTTCGTCTTGCAGGTTGAGAAAAGTCACAAATATGTGTTTGGGTATTCATCTTGCAGAGAAAGCAAAGTCACAAATGTGTTTGGGGTATTCATCTTGCAGAGAAAGCAAAGTCACAAATGTGTTTGGGGAAATTCGTCTTGCAGGATAAGCAATGTCGCATTTGTATGCAGTTGTTCAGAGATGCTTATTTTTATTTATTTTGTGTGGGTAAAAGTTTCTTTTTTTAAAAATTCTTATACAAACAGCTTTTCTTTGAGATTTGTTCAATACATGACAAACCTCTCTGATGGTAATGAAGACTGCATTTATAACGGTTTGCAATACAGGGAAAGAATTTGATTTTACATATATTAAAGTTACATGTAAAGAACTTTAACTATTTACCAGTACAATAGAGGCAAATTGGTAACCGTCATAAAAATCAGATAAAAGACTTAAAGATTCAATCTCAATAGTAAATCTTGTTTTTATCTGTCAGATTTGAGTGCTGTGCATCCTAATAAAAGAGAGGATTTACGCATTGTATTTGTTCTTGAAAGTTGTATTCATCAAAACTTTTAATTGGATGAAGTTAGGAAAAGATGGACAAAATTTTTATCTGTTCTTAACTCTTAGTATAGGGAGCCCAAAACACGTTTTTACGGAGTTGTAAAGAAACCAAGTTTGGGGAAACTGAAGCTAATAATTCTCCTCTTGACCACTTCCGTAAGATAAACAAGGTTTTGATGAGAAAAAAAAAATGTTGGCTTGGATTTGATTATGGTTTATGAGTGTGCCACAGCCTGTGGCGAGTCGCTGTTATGGCTACGACCTTGAGCCACACCCTGTGGCGAGCTGAATACTAAAAGTTAAATTATGTTCAGAACTGCAAAGTTCTTTTACTTTGAGAAATAGTCCGGAATGATACGTAATATTCAAATTACAGTTAAAAAAAAAAAAAGATTTATGAAAAAACCCAGAGCTTTAGTAAAAAGACAAAGAAAAAAAAATTTTCCATTCAGGGGTAATCAGATTTTTAACAAGAATATCATGTTTTTATATGCATCTTGAATGTATTGTATATGAAACATTATTTGTGAAATAGAAAGGTTGGTGCAGCTGAATTGTACAGGAAATCGTAATTAACCGTGTTGATTGAGTTTCCTGCAAACAACTTATAATAAAAGGATGAATTAGATGCAGGTCAGAATTTTCTCTAATTTATCATTTTTATCCTGATTCTTAGAATCTAATTTTGAGAAAAGCAATATGTCTCTCCTGAAATCTTAAGACTCCTGTAAACTTTTATTTTTTAAAATTTGTTTCAGGTTGGTGTTCTGGAAGATGACTTCACATGCTTGGGTGTTTTGTGTGCCATTCTATGCTTCCCAATTGGCATTCTCTGCTGCTTCGCCATGCGTCAGCGACGGTGTTCAAATTGTGGAGCGGTTTTTGGCTAATTTTCAATTGTTGTGATGGGACTTTCAGAAACAAAGCTTTTGTTGATTTTTCATGTGGTGTAAAAGGATGATGTATGTATAATTTTCAATGTGTAATTTATGCCAAAAACGAGAAAGTTATGGAAAATAAAAAAATCAAATCAAATGAATAATGGATTTGCTAGATACTCAGTGCTGTAGTAAAAGACTGGTATATTTGTCACCTGAAGTTAAATAATGCTACAAAAGAGTCTTAAATGAAAAAGTGTTTCAACTCTAGCTCTATCAAAATTCATGCAACAGAGAAGTCCTTCTCGTGAAAGCACTGAGCTCATGATGTGCTTAAGTTTAATAATAACCTTTGTCTATTTTACCTTTTAAAAATTTGATGCAAAAGGTGATGGTTACATGTAAAAATTGCTTAAAGTTATCCAAAAGTCTACTACGGGTATGCATAAGGACATCTTTTTCTCTAACCCGTTCGCTGTGCCACGAGGGGTGGTGTCGGTTTAATATGTAGCAGTGGTGAAGGGGTTAAGTTTTTGTGAATTTTTTGTTTACACATTTCATGTTCCAATTCTATTGTACATTATAGTGTAATGTTACTTAAGCAATTTAGTATACCATAACCTTGTCAAAAGATAATAACTTGAAAAGATTTAAGAATTTAAGCTAAGCAATGTTGATTAAACTGGGATAAATTAAATGGCAATTTATAATATCTCCCGTTAACAATGTGATCCTTTTTGTTAAATCTTCAACGAAAACACAAGGTGCATTATCACTATTGATGTTAAGTTTGTGACATGTCCCGTTATAATTTTTTTCTTTACTCCAAATTTTTCTATTTTTTACCACAATAAACATTTTCAACCGAAAACTTACTTAACTTACTGCTGCAACAATATGGGTTACTAAATATAATTAATAATGGGTACTAAAGTTCTTTTCCATAAAATATCTGCACACAATCCCAACATTTCCCACTTGCCTTTTTTTCCTCACAGCATCAACTTTTTTTTCAAGACCAGGCAGTTATATTCACACTACATTACTTTTGAAAGCAACTGTCTTGAACAATCCATATATTGTTACCCCTTCCCCCATCTGATGGGATTAAGTTATTGTATACTGAAACATTTAAAAAAACTTTATAGGTAGAACATGTGACTGGTGAATGTGTTTATGATCTTTTTAAAGGATATGGAAATCAACTCATGAAATTATGAAGTTCAAATATAGATATCAGACAGTTTCGCAAATTAAGCAATCATAATGGTTTGTATCATTCATTTTTTTTCTCTATGAACTTACCACAGAGATCATAATAAAATGAAATTGAACAGCATTTTAGCAAAGTACAAATAATGCTCCATTTAAAAAAAGAGAAAATTTAAAAAACATTTTTTTAAATGACTGTGAGGATGCTATTCATAATATGATTTATTCCAAAAACAATTTACAAATACCAGCAAAGCCACTGGCAAGTTTTCTGTATGGAAATGATGCAAGCTTTATATCATTGATATATATATCTAAACATCTAAAAACAGTGTTTTACTCTTGTATACTTTATCACAGTAGTTTTTTTTTTGTCACCCTGTTAACTTTACTTTAGTTTATGTCTTGATTTTGCAATGTACTTGATTAGGGAAAGGATCATTGTTCATGATCAAATTAAGTGCAATTATTTGGTGTCTGTTGGGGTTAAATGTATTTAAAAGAATGAAAAAAAAATATTTGCTTGTAATTAGGAACACATAGACTAGAGGCATCATCGATTCTCTGTGTTTTTTGATAAAAATCAATGTTACATTGTAGAGGCTTCAGTTTAAGTTTTCACTCACCTTTCTTTCATCATCCATGAGTTGAAATTAAATGTGAAAACATAGATTTAGATTTTTTTTTTTAATCAAGATAATTCAAACTTGACATAAAAAATGCACTCAAGTTCTTTCAAGGCTGAAGTATATAAATTTCTGTCTCAAACAAAATATATAAAAAATATTTTTTTGAAGTTTGATGATATGCAGAATACATTTTTTTGTCTTGATCGAACTCAATCAATGAATTACTTTTGCTGTAAAAAAAATGTTTAAAAACTAAATAAGTGCATACTTGACTCTTCAGTACTACGACTGATACACACTATTTTGCATCAGATAACAAGTGTTTGTTATTTAACATTTCACTTATTTTGATTGCTCAGTCAAAACTAATTAAAATGATTTATATAAAATAATGTTTCAAAAGTATGACATATGATGTTGATCATACCAATTATTGATTGTGATTTCTGTACATAATTTCATTTCATTAAAATATTTGATTCTCATGAATAATTACATTTTCTCAATTTTTTTATTTTTGTTGCAATTTTTTGTGTGAATTCAAATTTTGGTCCTTCATTCTAAAACTTAGCAAATAAAGATTGTAACAATGATTTTTGTACATTTCTCTAATTTTCTGATAATTATCTCGCTAAAAATAGATGTATGTACAGCCAATTTCTCAGACATTATTTGTTTTGAAAATATATATTCTAAAGATATGCCCTTGTACACATGTAGCAAGTTTTACTCGTACACAGTTTATCATTGCTGAGAAACTTTGCCTTTTTAATCTAACATTACAATTATCATCAAGACATACCGACAATATTTTACCATGCGCCAAGGATGCAATGGCGAGCAATATTTTCATCAATTTACTATTTAGAATTGATTAAATTCCCCCTTGAGGGAATAAAGGGTTATCTTATTTGGATGCCTGATCCCACAAAACTAGCCTGGGTTGAACTTAATTAGAAAAGAAAAAGTTTTACTCAGGTAACTTGATATGTCAAAAGAGATACACAGACACATCCTTAATTATAACTTTAATAATGGGGATATATCAATTTCTGTCTCAATTGAAATATCACATAAAAACATTTCTTGTTAGATTAATCTAGGTTTGGTGACAGTATTGATACACAGAAAAACTTTTTTGTCTTGATCAAACTCAATCAATGAATTACTTTTCCTGTAAAAAATTTTACCCTCAAGGAGATTTATTAAGTAGGTTTTGTTTTATTCCTTTTTTTTTTTTGGCAAGATTAAAAAAACACCCAGATTATTTAATGAGCAAAATCAAATACCCTGCCTCACTTTTAAAATCAGTTTTCTCATTTATCATGATGAAGGAAAATTACCAAGACAATGCTCAGATTAAAATGGAAGATTTGCTTTTAATCTTTATCACATATAATAATACAATAAAATAATTATGAAATACATGTTTTCAATTAAAACAAAAACAAAAATGCATCATCACTTATAACCATCTTGCAAATCACACAGCATGGCAGTGAAATAAAATAGTATTCTTTTTATCTCAAATCCTGATAAGTAAAAAAAAAAAAACAATTCCTTGCTACATTTCCAAACGTGAGTTTTTTGTGTCTAAATAAAAAAAAGCGTTATCAGCACCACTCAGTTTGACCTATTCTCATAATTATATAAAAAAAAAAGAAAAAGTCGACATGTATATTCATAGATATGAGAAGGGAAAAATAAAACTGTTTCGCATCTAGCAGTAGCCCATATTGATTGCCAGCTTAAAAGCCACTATAGTATAAAGCAGCAAAAAAAAGAAATATCTTACAAAAATGTTATTGGGTGTCAGATAGCTCACTTGATAGATCATTCTGCTTGTAAACAGAAAGTTATTGTTTGATTTTCCAAATGAAACAATTGCCTTATCATTTATAAAAAAGCTTAATTTTTGGCTGAATGGAAACCAATCCTTTCCTTATAATTTTGTATTTTGGAATGAAGGTCTCAGAGTTATATAAAAAATTTGGTCAATGACGAGAAAAATATAGTATGTATTTACATACAAAGCTTCCAAATCTTCATTGATTGCATAACAACGATTCCCCACTCCTTTCCACACACACAATGATTTACTTGATTATTTCACCCGCTTGACTCCTTTACACACACACAAAAATGTACACGAGTTTATTTTCTACTCCACTCATTGTTGCACATTCACTAGTGTATTTGGGTTATTTCTTCCAATCCACTCCCTCCACACACAAAAATATATTTCTTTCACTCCACTACTTGCCACACACACACACACTAAAAAATCAGAGATCATAATGCCGAACGGTTACAAAGGAGGTTACATCGGACCCCCCCCCCCCCTGTTTCATGTATGTAAAAAAGAGTAAAGAGTAGAAATGAGCAGTTGAAAATTAAAAAGATTAATATAAATATTGACTGTTATAAATGTTCCTTCTTGGGGGAAAATTAACACACAACATTGTTTATTTGCCCTCTTGGATATTTTGCAAATGTCCCTAAAGTCATGACATCAAAGCACCATGGCTGGGAAAGTAAAACCTATTCACAAACATTTACAATGCTATTTGAGGTAGATCTTGGCTATGACACCACTTCATCCCGAAAGGCCAAACAAACTATAGCTTTTTCATGTCCACTGTATTCCCGTTTGATTTCACCTGTGTTGACACTCCAGAGTCTTGCGTTGTTGTCTGAGGATGCTGGGGAAAAAAAAAAGGAATGAAATTAAGCATAAATAACATTTTGAATGGAAAAGGAAGATGCATACATATATACCGGATAATTCAAAAGACATATAGATAAAATGCCAGTGATGCCATCTAGATCCTGATCTTTTACTAAACCGATTCATGTAAAGCTACATAACATGAATCATTAAACATAACCCCTTGTAGACCTTTACTGAACTCTAACCTGCAAACTTAAAAAAAACACACGAAATCTGTGAATTTACGGAAAAATGGCGACAATGAAATATGGTGAGAGACTAGTTGTGTAATGTCTCATAGATTCCCCAAAAGGATTTTATATAGTGAAAAAACTAAACCTGGAAGAAAGCTTAACACTTCTATGAATTGCTAAAAAAACAACAACATTGCCTTTGATTAAAACTAGACGATAAACAAAAAAGAAGAAAGACTAACCTGTGATGATGTACTGGGAATCCCCACTAAATGCACAATCCCAGACCCAGCGCTGTGCCTTGTCCTTGAGCTCTGTGCAGAGGGTTAGATCTGCTGTGCGCCAGATTCGACAGGTCCCATCTGCGCTTGTGGTCGCTAACAGACTAGTCAAAGTGAGAATGAGACAAAATGCATCGTCTTAATACAGAGTCTATCCTTCCTATAAGTTAAAGGAAATATACTACAAACCAAAAAAGAAAAAATTCTTTAAAATTAATGTACAGATGAAAATAACAAATAAAATGAATACTCTTAGTAAATAATAATATAAAAAAAAAAAATACATTCGTGCAAATACACAGTCAACTCAATAAAATAAAAGGCTCTTGACCATAGACCTTTTCAGCTTAATAATTAGAGCATAACATTTTGATCACTGAGAAAGATAAAATGATAATAATCTCAGTGTTAGTGGAAACTTACGTTGAATCTGGACTGAATAAGCACTTCAAAACATATCTGCTGTGAGCTTGAAACTTTCTTTTAGGATGCAACTTTGAGGGCCCTCCGGGGCGATTGGCCGTCATGGTCCATAGGTAACACATTCCCTGAACATAAAGTAAAACATTTATTTACAAAATTAAAAATTGTAACCCATAGTTAAAAAATCTAGTCATTGTGGAAAAAGAGACACAAAAACAAGACAGAATTGAATAGCAATGGCACATTTCTACATACAGCTTTGTTTATAATCTTGTAATAAATAGGTTTATTGCAAAGTTGCCTTCTTAAGAAAAATGTATACATAATTATTATATAAATTATTCAAATTCATAAAAGTCCAACACCCAAGACTGAAAATGTTATTTAAAATATACAAATTTATAACTATAATTAATTGGCAATTGCGTAATATGACAAACCTAGAAAAAGATTTGCGATTTTTCTTCAAACAAGGTTATAAGGTATGGCAAAAGATAGAATGAGGCAAAAAAACAACTGTTAACCTTGTTATTCACTGCAGCCATCATTGTGCCCATGGGATCAATACTAACGGATGTGATGGGTGCTTCTTGCTCTGGAATCTGATTAAAATAAAAAACATAATAAGTCCATGGCAAACCACTGAATTAATTCCAGTTTTTTCAGAATTCAACAAAACATAAATAAAAGTTAAATAGTTTGATAAATTCATAAATATGTGGTGTCTGAAAAAAAAAAGAAGACCACATAGATAATTGAAAACTAGATTATTACCTTGTACATCATATTATTTTCCTCTATAAGAAATTGGACAATATGCCTTACATGACATGTCTAGTATGTCATGACTTTGAGCTAGATTTGACTTACATGACATGCCGGGTATGTCCTACCCTACCATCTCAATATTCCTTAAGCTCTGATAGTACCGCTAAAGGTGTTTACAAACTTGAATTTATTGATACATTTTACTTCAAGTATAGATCTAGCTCTAGTTCAAGTGGCTCATCTTCCAGTTCCTCTAGAGTCCATTTTCTCCAAATTTTCTTAGGTAATTTGTAGCTCAGATCCTTGCAACAATAGATCACCCGAAAAAAAAGTATGTCACAAAAGGGTTAAGTAAAATAACACACATTCTCAACCAGCTTGTACATGTTATTCTGGTCTAAAACATAGATACTTTCAAGCAAGGGACTGATAAACATACATGTGCCATGTAGTTGATAGTCAAATAACATATTGCAGTTTATCATTTATATTGATAATGCCAGTCCAGCAGATATGCCACTGACAATAAAATGATGATCCCCATACATGTAACCTTAAAAGAACACATTGTTTGCATCGAAACAAAAAAGCGTCTGCTACAACAGTAGTTCACTGAATTGAGAAGGTCAATAAATTCAAGTGTTAAAAGTTTACCAGATTTTGATAGAGGATATAATTTGCTATCTCTTCCCCTTTGTAAGACTGCTGTTGAGAAAAATGTTTTGATATAACAAATTATACTTTTACAATATTCAACTGTCATCATTTATTTAAAAAATGACCATGCATGGTGAAAAAGAATAATAACAGTTTTTGCCTTAGACAACTTGCACATTTAAGTTATAAAAATAAAAACTCTGCCAACACTGTTTGCTTTTTTCTTTTTTTTTAAAGATACCACTTCTTGCAAGATAGCATACAAGTTCAAAAAAAGTTACCAAATAATTTTGAAGTGAATTGAGAATGGTACCTAAGGAAATAACTGATCGAAACATAAAACCAGCTTTTAGTCACTCTTCTAAAATCATTCTTCTTTTTCTGTACCTAAGAATGATGTGCTATTATAAATGATTTCTCTTTGTCTTGCCAGAGTATTAAAATTAAGAATCCATCACACATGCAGAAAATTTTTTTAAATATTCACTGATAATTCATGCAAAAAATTACTTAAATCATCAGAAATCCTAAATAACAATAATTATAAAAAGAAACTATTTGGTTTCTTAAAACTATAATGGATAAGTGCTTGTTTCAAAATTCAAAAACAAAAACCAATAACAACTACCAAAAAAACAAGATATTGCTCCTCAAAGAAGTGCACACACAGATGGCAAAAGCATTAATGATGCACATTTTCTATCTTGTACCCAAGACTAGAACAAAATGGTTCAAATTAAAAACTGTGAAAGGCTAGTTTGATTCCATCAGCAAAATCTCAGGAACATTTATAGAAGAATTGGAATGCTTTATTTGGGAGGGGGGGGGGATATAGGAATGGTTGGGGTACAGGGGTAAACAGCACAAGCTTTCTTCAACCTATTAAGTACAAAAAAAAAAAAAAAATTCTGTTCATCCATTTTTCTGAGTGGGAATTAAAGTCTTTCATGAGAAAAAAGCCTCTATAACAACGATCAAAGAGACATATCACCCATGACAGACAACACTTTTTTTTTTACTCTAGAGCAAACATGCTGTTTTCTTGCACTGGTGAGGGAAAGCTCTAAAATTAGGAAGGCCTTGGTAGGAAATGTATATGCACTTTTAAACATAAAAAACTATCCACAGACATATAATCAATACGATTGACAATTATGTTGAAATTCAACTGTCTATATGATAATGGATTTTACGGATTTTATTACAAAGGCATAAAAATATCAAACAGGCTAAATTCATGAAAAGAAGAGCAAAATCTTTTTCCTCTAAACCTTTATATGGTGACTAAGTTAACCATATTGCTCTAAACAGCTAGCTCCTGAGATAAGCTTGTTTATGTTATTAAATTAACAAAAAACAACATCAACATTATAATGCATTTCACAGAAATAACAAAGAGATAGCGATAGATAGACAGATAGAAATACATAGATAGAGAGAGAGAGAGAGAGAGAGAGAGAGAGAGAGAGAGAGAGAGGGAGAGAGAAAGAGAGAGAGATAGAGAGAGGGAAAGACCATATTGAACGGGAAAGAAAAATAAGGAGAAGAAAAGAGTAATTAAGAAGGAAAGAGCAGAGAAATAAATGATTAAAAAAACTCTGCCAATGCTTGCTTAGCCAGACAAAACCAGGTGCTTCTTTGTCAATAGTATCAACATTCTAAATCAAACTTATAAAGGTATTCTTGCTACGCCAACAGCTGCATCAACATAATTTTTTTTTTTTACAAACAGCGCAAAAACAAGGAAACTTTTGTTAATAACACCAGGAAAATGTATCATTTCCATTATTAGTAATAAATTGCAGTTCTTTGTAGCTTTCAAATGAACTTTGCAATACCTCATCAAAATAAGTAGATCCAGGCAAATGCTGAAAATAAAATTCAATATCCTATAAAAAGAAGGTTACCAAGTCTGTGTCACTTATTGCTTACTCTATGGGGTTCACAACTCATCTCTAATCAACGAAATGCACACTATTCAAGTTTGGCAAAAGAATCAAAGAATCACTTTAATATAAATTTCAAACCCTAAACTTTTAAACTAGTTTCAATAAATCAAATAATTGTATTACAAATATCTGTTTTCATCCAAAACCCCACAAAGTTTTAAACGAGGTGCTGAACTGTTTTGCTCTCTTTGTATTATTTAAATGTTAAAACACAACTCTTTGTCTCTGCTAATGAGGATCCTAGAATGTGTTAATAGGAACATGCAACTGAGTCAGATTGTGTGTGAGCTTTTCATTTTTGTCCCTCTCTTGCTCAGCATTTTTTTTTTTTGGTGCTACTTCCAAAAAAAATCATGTTCCATGGTTGAGGCACTTCATTCTGAATTTAATTCCTCAGCATAGATACTTCCAGTATGTTTTTTTGAACAGGAACTGCTTCTTCAAAATTTGGCTTTTTTGCTCATTGGTATAATGGTAAAGGCGGAGAAGTAACAGTAAAACAAAATCCAGTAGACTAAAAAAACACCACTGCTGAACATTCCTAGCTAACATCAATAATGGGAAACAATACAATGCAGAGTAACTTCACAACGTGTATTTAAACAAAAAAAAATTATATTATTCTTAAAATGACAAATTAAAAATATCTTTCATAAAAAAAGGACATAAAAACCCTTTTGACCAGGCCAGAGCTTCCTTACCAGGTGTTCATTTACATCTGTCTTTAGATCCCAGCAGTGAATTGAGCCACTCTGATCACCTACATACAGCTCTCCCTGGGAAAATAGATTTAAACAGTAGGACAGGTGAAACAACAAAAAAAAAAAAACAATTTTAATTCCCACAGATCTTGCCACTAAAAAGGCCAAATAGTTCATATAACTGAAACGTAAAAAAAAAAAAAGGATTAATTCATCATCAAACTTGACAAATATCTAAAATTCTAAGCCTGAATTAAGCAAACTCATGTAAAAAAAACAACAACCCTGCTGTGATTACTTTCGTCTCTTTAATTTTCCATTGAAATTATCCTAAGCCCTTTCTGATATTCCTTTTGGTAGTTTTGCATGATTTAGATTTGTAACAAGTTGAAAATGATATGAATTCGTTCTTCTTCTTTCAATTTTTTCCTCATTAGATAAAACAGTGCACAAAATAAACTCTATTTGGAACTTACTTGATTTGGATGTAAAGTTACACAATTAACTGGTGCTTTTACTTGAAAAATCCTTTGACATTGCAATTGCCTTGTACTATTTTGGAGAGAAGATGATTAGTTTATCATGAAATATTCACTGGGTAACTATGCATCATGCTAGGTATAAAAAAGAAACAACAATGACAAAAGAATAAAAAAGAAAGCAAGGTTTCCCAACCCCTTGAAAAAAAGGAGATATTTGAACAAAGACAAAACAATGCTCAAAGAAATTGTGTTCTTTTCACTGATATCAAAAATAATTTTCAAAATTAGGGAAATTATTTTTTACCAAAATCCTTAAATCCATTTAGATCCATGAAATGTCCATAAATTTCACTGCTTTGTGTACTAGCCATTTACAAATTTATAAACATTCCTTCATTTCAACAACCATCATGCACATTCATAACAATAACTGTACCGTAAGTCCCATATTTTAGCAGTGTGATCCTCTCCTCCTGTGAACATCCATTTTCCTTCCTCATGAAAACCCACTGCTGTCACATTCTTCTGGACACCTTCATAGTTTATGAGTGCATTGGGGCTTGATGAATTGATATCATACATACGTATATGTTGGTATCCTGGAGATTATTTTTAAAAGAGGAAATGAAAATCATTAAATCATAAAAATATCTTTTCAAATATGTATTAATTTCTGCCTAATTAAAATCCCTTTGTCACGAAAAAAAAAAGTGTACGTATTTTCTGGATTAAAACTTGAAATTAATTTATCTCCATGACATAGAAAAAAACACAATATTTTTAACTAAGCTTTTATGAATTTAAAAACCTTTAAAATGCTTATACCATGACTGAACACCAGCTTCTGACACAGAAGGATCAACCCAACTTTTATGAATTTGATGATCTTTAAAATGCTTATACCATGTACTTAAAATATCACACTCCCTTTTCTTTAGCTGCCAAATGAAAAATGAAACTACAGGGTTTTATAAAGTAAACAGTTTTTAGTTGTACAAGCTTTTGTTTGTAAACAATACTATTCTATTTTTTTGTTTCCAATATTAACCATGAATGAATATATTATATATATTAAAATTTAACTATTTATCTTCATTTGTCAAACCTGCTGCAGCAATAAGCTGTTTGTCTGGTGTGATGTCCAGGGCATTTACTTGCTGTGAACCAGTTAAGTAAAATTTTTTTACTAAATGTTGAAACATTTATTTGAGTCCCCAAATAAATCAAAGCTTAAATATCACAATGAATAAAAATAAATAAAAAAGATTAAAAATGCTTAGGGGATAAATGAAAATACTACAAAAAAGGTGCTCATTCATTTAAAGGTCTGTCTTACATCTCTCCTCCATATTTTTACAAAAGTCACCATATTATCATTATTTTTATTGATTAAAATCAGAAATATTTCAAACTAGTCCAAAAGTCTGTACTCCTGCCCAATGTCCATACTTTCATTTGAACACTTTCAAACTGTTGATTAACCTTTCAATCAATATCTATCAAATTCTGAAGTTGGTTAAAAAAAAATTTTGAATGCTTTTTGTCATTTTTTTAATATAATATGTATACAATGTATGGTCACTACAATTATTTCCTATAGATTAAAAAAACAAACAAATCAAATGATGATTACAAACTAAAAAATAACATCCGACTTTATATAGCAAAATTGCTTTATAAACCCTGACTCTCCAGGGCGCTGACTATAAGGGTATAGCGCTCCCAACTGGGCGCTGCTGGGCGCAAACATAAAAGGTGAGCTCTCCGAACCCAGCTCAACGAAGCGCCCACAATTAGTGGGTGATTTGAGGGCGACTTTGTCACAGTAAACCTTGTCTTTTTCACTTAGGACTCAATATTTCTATACTAAAAATATCAACCAACGAAAAGGTGCGACTTTTACGCTCTTGTCTGCTCCATCAATCTTTACAGCAAGCTTTGAAGTATGGAGGAGGTGGATCACAAGGTGAGAAGTCTGGTTCTTAGTATGTATGCTTATTACATGATTATTGTTCGATGTTACTGACCAGTGGAGGGTATCTGTGGGTAATGATACTGCTACATTGTGTGACTAATAAGTCTTTGAGTTATTTTATGGTTTAACACCATCCTTTGTCTATAGCGGTTGAGATGAAACGCTAAGAGAGCAGGGGAGATGTAAGAAAATAAGCTGCGCCTCTGCTCAGTTCTAGGTGAAGGGGAGATGAAAACAATTTTTAGTTTGTGATCACGCATCAGACAGAGTTAGGATTGGCATCTACTCTCTCTGATTTGACCAATCAGCAGTATGGGGTATGGCATCTCCTCTATCTGATATGACCAATAGGCGCATGTTGGGGTGTATTACATCTAGTCCCTCTGATTTGACCAATTAGCAGTATGGGGTATGGCAGCTCTTCTATATGATATGATCAATAAGCGCAAGGTTGGGGTATGACATCTACCCTCTCTGTGTCTGATATATGACCAATTCGCTTCAGGATAAAGGGTATCTACTTTCTCTGAGCGAAACAATCAGCATTATGATGTATTGGACAATAAACTATAACTTGTTTATTGGTCCCTATACACATGTACATACACTCACATAGCGTCCGATCCCAATAAACTTCCAACGTTTTATCTTTCTAACGAAAGGCAAACTTATGCGGCGCCATAAAGCCCCCCCCCCCTCCCCCCTCCAAATGATCATTCATATACATGAAATCCACATTTAGAAGCATTGTTTTTTTTTTTTTTAAATATCGGGTTTTCATATTTGATATATCAAATCGAACAAACTACTCCTGTGATTTCACATTTGCACTCGAACACCCCACATGCACTGCAGACTTCGCAGTCACTCTCCAATATTCACACTCAGGCGTAGTAGCCAGCCCCGCACTCAGGTAACACTTTCGGCTGACCACATATGCTCTTCTTGAGTTAAAAACTGTAAATGCACTTAGTCAATCCATGGACTATCTCTGAGTTTGAGGAATCTTATATGCGGCAACTGGAAGCATTGAAGATAAAGGTCAAGGCAAAGATAAGACATAGTCATTCCAAGTACAACCTGCGATTCTTATTATAAGGATACAGAATCTGGGTGTTGCACAGTGCGGTGACAGATCCCACTATGGGCCTGCCAAAACCGAATTCTATGGTCATATCCAGCTGTCGCAAGAATAACAGGATCCCCACCGTTGGCACTTGACATGGTGTCTCAATCAGTCCTGAAAGTTTTAAAGAACAAAATTGGATGGATTTTGATTCATTCCAAAAAATAATTTGAATACAATCCAAATAATTATGGTATCTGTCTAGATGACATTAAACAACATAATTCCGGAAATATTTTAGTTCTTCACAAACGGTTGTGCTAGAACCACTCAATGGCCAAGTTCTTGAAACAGTAGTTCTCACAAAGCACTATGAATAGAAAGTATGATGGAATCAGACACTCACATCAAAACGAAACTCTAGTTCTACAAGTAGAACTCTGTTAATGTGTTATAATGACTGTGTTTCTGAATAGTTCTTGTTTTAGTTTTTACGATTTGAGCTAGTTAAAAATTGCTATTCTTAAAATGGGATCCAAAAAGGATGTCGGGGAGTGATACCATAAAACACTTTACTTCAGTTACCCCTAAACCCTTTTTTAAAAATAAAATATGGTATGCAATGGGTAAGTTTTATTTTGTAAATATATATTCCTTCAAAATCGCTTCCGGCCTTGATTCTTCCAATAATGTTGAAATATCCACTACAGTTGTCTGACCACTACCACCAAGACTAAGAAAAATGCACCAGCTGACATTTCAAGTGTGGACCTCCTGCTGGCCATTCTAGAGCACTCACCAAGTGAGACAGATCTTAAAATACCCATCACTATAAAGGAAGAAGTAATATGGGATTAGTACGGGGCTTGGCTGTTTCACTGAGGATGCGCTTTATAGAGCTGAGGCATAATATTGCAGATACACAATGTTTGCTAGATGTATACACGTGTAGACCTACTATAATGACTAAGTAATGTTTTTGTCCATTTTTGCACACAGCATACACACTAATAAATAATGTTTTGTTCCACCATAACTTTTACATAGATTAGTTTTTATACATTTATACATTTTCATGGTCTTAAGAAAAATAAAAATAGATTCTAGACAGTGTGAAATAATAATAAAAAAGGAAATATAAATCCCATAGACCTATATATTGCGATATAAAGATTTACTGATCATCATGTTGGGAAAAAAATGATTCTAATTAATCGTCGAGGGGGCCTGTATTATCAGGTATCCCCCAGGGAAGTGTACTTGGCCCATTCCTATTTGTATGTTTTGTCAACGATCTCCCTGAATCAGTACACTCAAAAACATTCCTTTTTGCAGATGACACGAAGATTTTTGCAGAAGTACCTGATCACTCAGACACACTCCAAGAAGATCTGAACAGACTCCAACTATGGTCCGATATATGGCAACTGAGATTCAATGCTGAAAAATGTAAAGTTATGCATATTGGAAAAAATGAAGATCCTAATGAATATACGATGAGATCAAAAGGAGAATGTATTACCCTTGAATCTGTGTCTACAGAGAAGGACTTAGGCGTCAACATAGACAGTGATTTAAAATTCAGCCAACACGTCAGTATCCAGGTCAATAAGGCAAATAGACTTCTTGCACTGCTGAGGAGAGGATTTACTGTTCTAGACCGAGAGTCTCTTCCCACCCTCTACAAGTCAATTATTCGTCCTCACTTGGAATATGGAAATGTAGTCTGGCACCCTCGATTCAAAGGCGATGAAGAACAACTAGAAAATGTACAACGTCGAGCTACTAAACTTATCCCTGAACTGAAGCATCTTGAATACAAGGACCGCCTAGAAAAGCTGGATATGCCGTCACTGTACTTCCGAAGAGCGAGAGGGGACATGATAGAGTGCTACAAGTTCTTACAAGGCATATACAATATAAAAGGTGATATTCTGCAGCGAGATTTGAAATCAAACACTAGGGGACACAGCATGTATAGCACACACACAAAAGTAGACCTAGGCCTATATTAGCTACCGTATAATGATAGTGCAAGGGTGATAAATGCCTGGAATTCTCTGCCGGAGGCAGTTGTATCAGCACCTTCTCTGAATGCCTTCAAAAACAGGATTGACAAGGTTTGGGGTAAACACAGATTTTCCCTCTAGACTCGTTATGGTTTCTCAATGCAAGACCAACACACGCTCGCTCACGGGAGATAACATCTGAGAATGAAAACGAAGAAGTCAGGACAGACGTCGAGGGCAGTGAAGATCAATGTGCCCTCACATTGAACGTAAAGGCTGAAAGTGAAAAAGACAAAGAAAATGGGACAGCAAATGGAAGCAGTGAACGGCTGACAGGCGATTAGCCTAACCACAGCCGTATCAATACTATCATACTGTGTAAGTACAAGTACAAGTAAGTACAAGTAATTATATGGATCTAGGATCTAGCAAAATTTCGACACAAACACTCTAGAGACTAGATCTAGATCTATTATTAGACTCAGCTGTTCCACTGTCTTGTATACTTGATCTCGATCTAGAGAGTGTTTTTTCATGTGATGAAAGTCCAACAGTTAGCTGCATGCAGAAGGATGAGTTGTAAGTCATGGTATAAGTACGACAGGTCTGGGTGAGAATGGCTGGATTCTTGTTGCAGTCTCTGAAAGAGTGAATCTGTATGCCTAGACAATCTATCTAGCTAGATCTCTAGTTCTAAATCTAGATATAGTCTAGATCTAGTCTAGATCTCTAGATCTAGATCTACATTAGAAACAAATGTCTAAAGATCAGGTAGTAGGCCTACTCATGGTAGATTCTATGGCAGACAAAAATTCTTCTCTGGCTTGAACAAATATGCTCTAGAAAACCTAACAAAGTCCCAATTAAATTAAAAAAAAAATTACCAAAGATACACTCGATTTAGATGATGAAGATGCACAGCACCTCCTACTCTCATACGGCTCCTGCAACTCTTGTCACCCTTCTTACTGCGTACTAGTGCGTCGGAGCACTGTAAAAATAGTTTGTAGCAGTTGACGCATTCAAAGAAAAACAAAACATGGTTATTTCCCTTTGGTTAGGTCAGAACAAACTACTGCTTTTAAGAAGACGTATCATGGCTTACTGCTAATATTTAATTAACAGAGAGAAAACCGCAGTACATAATAATAGATGCGAGAGGTAGAAAATATGTTACAGCACATGGACTAAGATTTGCAGCCATCCAGTCACCATTATTATGAACTTTCCTCATACCAATATCAAACTGCATACAATTTGCAACTAGTTAAAATATTATATCGATACCAATCATGTGGAAAGACTGAAAGACTTTCACTTTCTGTTGTTTCCATTACGGCCTTCGCTCTGTTATTGTTATGAACCTTGTCAATTTGTCTGCGCCTGTGAAGTAGTCCTGCCCAATATCTTTACTCTGAATCTAAATCTATTAGAGTATACGTCTTCAAATTAAAGGTCAGTATGTCTTATCTCTGTTAATTGAACTTTCACTTTCATTTAGTCGTAAAGTGATAGATGTCAATGGGACAATAACAATACAGTGCTTACACAGACGGAACAAGTTCAATGCCAATGTCGGTTGTTGGCCTCTGGACAATAGATTCATTGAAAAAAATCATACCCTGTCCCATGCATTTTATGACCCATTTAGGTTGTAAAGAAACATGAGTCTTTAATCCCAAGTTTATTCCACAGTGCTGCTAGTGCATTGGCGGACCCTAAAGTAGGCAATAATATTCCAGCCCTTCTCAGTGCTGTAGGGAGGGTTGTGAAAGGATTCAGTAAGATGCTTGAAGGTGAAACAATGTTCAATCTGCCTTCCCTCCCCACAGCTGTGGGTAAAGCTAACCTATGCTCAATCAATTTGCCAGCTTTTATTGGTTTGGCAGCATGGTTAAAGTACTAGTAGTAGTTGAGTCAAGTCAAATCCGCCTTAGGAACAAACAAGATGCATGCCAATTTTATCTCTTCCTCAGTAATACAACTTTTCTTGCATTGTACCCGGTCTGGAAAATTTTCCCTTGGTAGTTAGAACCAGTTCAAGGCATGGCTTCCCAATTTAGTGGAGCTCTTCAACTTACAGATTTGGATGATTTCATCACACCCTCACAGGTTGGCATGATGTAGTAACTATTTTTTTACTAGAGTTGTAATGCTTATAAGTGTATGTTATAGTAAATACATGCTTAATGATTCATTAAGATTAATTTTTTACTACATGAATATTTGAAGAGCATTTTTCAAAGACTAACTCAAGGATCTCAAATGTTGACCAAAGTCACATACTGCCAATTGTATCAATGATCTCCTTTACAAAAATTAAAATCCTGTGCATTCTTACATCTTTTTTTTTTTTTTAATCAATGTGCTAATTTATTTAATCACAAACTTGCTTGGTAAGATACAAGTATAAGAATAGACTCTTCAAATACTTTCATTTCATAGCACATGATGTAAGTGCTGAAGGTCTTAAATCATTCATGAGATGTTCTGTTTTTTTAGGGACAGGTACAATACTTGATGTTTTCCAAACAGTTGGAACCACAGCTTACTTTAGTTAGGGATTAAAAATATCACATAAAACTTAACTTAATTCATTGGCACATAACTTTAACAGAGTGTGGGCCTGGCGCTTTTCCAGCTTTTATTATCTTTAGATTACATAGTACCTCGTTTTCTAATAATTGTATAGTATAACTTAAATAACAATAAGCTCATATCTCTATCCCTTTGGAGTTTAATCTTTTACAAATGTGATTTTTTACTGTCCAAAACTAACCAGGAATGTATCAAGCCTGTAAAAATTGAGAGGAAACCTGGGAAAGTTGGTAAAATTAGAATTGAAGATGATGGCAGCTACACAGAGATAGACCAGGTAAAAAAGTGACCAATCATGGTTTTTATGTGTTTAATCTCAAATTTCTGTGATAATACTTGTAGAAAGGGGATTCGTTTATACTTATTTTAGTTTATGGATTCTAGTGTATTGACCAATATTTGCCTTTGGGACTTTGAGATTACTTGTAATTTAGAACCAATTCAAATTTTTAAAATTAAATGGTAAATGTCTATTGAAAATATGAAGGATTAACATTTAACTCATTTTCCAAGGAAGAATCATTAAACTTTATCCCTTTTTGGGGTTGAATTAATGAAAGGTTCTTGAAGTACTACAATGTAGAGGCTTTTAAAATACTTTACAAGTATTATGAGGTTATAATTATGATTACAGATAAGTAAGGTAAATTTGTATCTTATGAATTTTGTGTGGCTGACAGACAGGATCAGAAACACGCCTTGAAAAAGCCAAGATCACCTTGAATGACTGCCTGGCGTGCAGTGGATGTATAACATCTGCCGAGAGTGTTCTTATCACTCAGCAAAGCCAGGACGAGCTCTACAGGGTTCTTGATGAGAACAGTCAACATGCCCAAGTAAGTTTTCAAAGACTTTTCTATTGTTTCAGGCCTTGTTTTTACCAGTATTTCAGATATTGAAACAAAATTATTTGAAATTCCAATTTGAGTCTTTTTTCTATTTTTGCTAATCAAATACATTTTTCATTTATCTGAACATCACCAATGTTACAATTCTTTTTAACCTTTTCAACCTTTTCATCACTATTAAAGGTTAGTGTTGAAAAAGATATATTAACTCCAACTTTGACAGTTATATTAAGTTTGAAAATGGTTTTAAAAAATGTATACATGAAAACGCTGCAAAACATATATGTGTAGCTTCAGCACAAATCCATAATATTGAATTGGCGGAATCTCTTCTATTAAGATGCTTATCTGAGTTATCCGTCTCGAAATGTGGGAGAATTATTTAAATACTTGCGTTTTTACGGCACATCAGCACAGTAAAGGCTATATTTAATTAAAATAAATTTCACATTTTTCCTAGCCCCTTTTACATTATGTATTATTATAGTATTATTATTATTATTATTATTATTATTATTATTATTATTATTATTATTATTATTATTATCAACCTTTGCTCAGGCTGGCAACCAAAGCATGATGAAAGAGATTGTGGTATCTATCTCCCCACAAGCAAGAGCCTCCTTAGCTGCAGCCTTCAAGCTCTCTATCGCAGCCACAGCTCACAAACTTACTGCCTTCTTCAAGCGGCTAGGTAAACTCATTATTTTTAAAGTAAAAATTACTGACAAAAAATAATCTGCATCATTAGGTTATAAAATTATGTACCTGTTAGAAGTTTTTTTTTTCAATGTCAACTGCTTCTCTCATATCATATTTATTGAACTGATTATTTTAATTTCTCTATAAATTGCACAAATCCACCATATTTGTTTTTCTTTTTGTGTTCATCCTAAACACAACTTGCACACCACAGTAATAGATACACTTGTCTTGCTGAGAAAAGTGTATGAAGCACTCTATGTCCCTTGTCACTCAGTAGATGGCTTTGATGGTTGTGCAAGACATACTTTCTTTAACTTGAGCTCAATAATATGTAAGCTTTAACACACTTTCAAGATCTTAAAAAAAAACAAAAAACACGCAGAGCTTTGTGTGACAAGAAAGATTTAAAGCTTCACAGTATTATTTTTGTACCAGGTGTTCATCATGTGTTTGATACAAACCTGGCTCGGGGCTTCAGTTTAATAGAAACCTGCCATGAATTTGTCAGACGGTACAATGCCTCAGAGACTGAGAAGACGTCTTTGCCTATGTTGGCCTCAGCTTGCCCGGGTACGTTTCAACAAAAATTTATATGATTATATATTTTTTATATGGATCTCTGTGTTCTATGATGGGTGTTGTACACTTCTAATTTTATTGCTGCTCTAACAATCATGCCACTCATTGCACATTTTATTGCTTTGTCAATCTATATACCCTTCATAGAAAGACTCCAGAATTCCTATGATTATTAGAATTTTTAATAAGTTCAAGAATGTTCTACTTTGATGTATTTTTAATGCAATTTGGTGTTTTTACTAGCTATTGTTTGTTTTGTTTTTTGAGATATTTTTACAACACAAGGCAATTCTCAAATTTTCCATTGATTTTCAAAACAACGTGAACAAAATAAAAAGGCTTTCCAGAAGAAAAAAAATTAAAATGAACATATAATAAAAAAAATAATTTGATAAAAGAATGTTCACTCATGTGTCAATTCATTCCTGTTATTTCCCTTTCTCAAAATCCCTTTGCAGGTTGGATATGCTATGCAGAGAAGACCCATGGCTCTTACATTCTTCCCTACATAAGCTCCACAAAATCTCCACAGCAAGTCATGGGCTCTCTTGTGAAAAATTATTTAGCTCAAAAGCTTGGCAAAACTCCTGATGCTATCTACCATGTTAGTGTGATGCCTTGTTTCGACAAAAAACTTGAAGCTTCTAGAACAGATTTCTTCAATGACATCTATCAAACTAGAGATGTTGATTGTGTTATTACTTCAGGTGTGTGCATTGTAAAATATATTTCAGTTAAATTTTAATTGGTCTTATAATTGAAGAGTGATTAATAAGTGCATTGCTTGTTTGGATTTGAGAAAGAGTATCAGCCTTCAATACTAATAATGTTTATTTACTTCACTTTAAGATTAGCAAGGTGCTGAGGTGTTTTAGCCATGTGTTGCGCTTTAGAATATTCAAAAATAAATTTAGATTATAATTATGTGAGTTTAAACAAATAAAACCAGTGAAACTGTAGAAAATTATTTTGATTTGCTTTAAAAACAAAAGAATAACTGAAGATAAATATTGCAGGTTGCCATTGTTTCATAGATAGAGTAATCCCAACTATTGATATGTATACTTACTCATTCTTTTATTCATATTTCTGCCATGTAATGTTCCAGCTGAAGTTGAAAAAATGCTGGAGAAAGAAGGCACCTCTCTATCCAGTGTTGAAGACTATCCATTAGATTCTATGTATGTATGACTCCAATCCACTGAAAGCTTAATTTTTGTCCATTTCACTTTTCAATTAGTTTAATAATTGTTATGTTAGAAATATGGGTTTAATAATTGTTATGTTAGAAGTATGGGTTTACTAAGTGAGCAATATTTCAGTTTGCATGTATATGGTTGTTTTGTCTATCTTATTTAATTAATTGCAAAAAACAATGTCATCTTTTTGTTACAGCATATTTATATCAATCTAGGCACAGATTTCTTCTCAATTTCAATGAACAAGCACAAATACACCAAAAGCGTCATTCTTGGACAAAAAGTAAACACACCATATTTACTCAGGAACATCTTACAAATTTGTTGTGAAAAGGGTCTCTTCTGGATATTTTTTTTGGATTGAAAATTGTAATTATATTCTCTATTTCCCCTCCCCACCCCTCAGATTACCTGAGTGCCCCCCAGAGAAGCTTGTGTACAACCATGCTGGAGGAGGCTCGGGAGGCTATCTGGAGCATGCGGCAAAGTTTGCTGCTTCCATTCTGCTCCAGACACAAGTAGAAAGCCTCTCCTACAAAGTACTCAGGTAAAACAAAAGCGCATATGATATTTTTTGGGTTCCATTTAGTTTAAAGTTGCTTTGCTTGATTTAAAAAATTATTCTTGAATTTTCACTCACCTGCTCTGTGTTGATAGCCATGAAGTTTAAAGATTATATTAGGTTACGTCACTGCCAGCGTTACAAAATACTCTATTGGCGACTATAATTTATCAGGTTCCATCCAAAAGATTAAATTTATTTTGAAAGATATCTCTCTTCAAATCATTTGTTTATGAACTAATTTTTACATGTATATCTGAATAAAATTTCATTCTCTATCAGATTTTCTCTTAAATAATGTTCAAGAGTCATCATCTTCAAAATTTACTATGAAAATTTTCAAGCACAATATGTATTTTTGTTTATCAGGAATCAAGACTTTCAAGAAGTAACAGTGAGTGCTGAAGGCAAGCCCCCATTGAAGTTTGCCTTGGCGTACGGATTCCGTAATATCCAGAACATTGTGCAGCGTGTGAAGAGAGGGAAGTGCTCCTATCACTTTGTGGAGATCATGGCGTGCCCGTCTGGCTGTAACAACGGTGGGGGGCAGATTCGACCAGGAGGAGACGAGACGCAGAAGGAGAGATATCAAGCTGTCGAAGAAGTATACAACAAAGAAGTTGAGGTTGTCGATCCATTCTACCAGCAGGAGGTAGAGAGCCTTTACCGGGACTGGTTAGATGGGAAGGACACGGACAAGGCAAGGGAAATGTTACACACTCAATATCACGAAATTGAGAAATCCACAAGTGCCTTGAACATCAAATGGTGACAGTCTCCCCCAAAAATGCAGTTTTAGTCATAGCATCCCAGTTCAAAATTGTGATATACTTTCAAAATATTCCATTAATGAGAATAGTTTTACTTTTTGTCAATATTTGATAATACATTCTCCTGTAACTATTGAATTTGTTTTTTAAATTTTCAGAGATATCATTTATATAGACCTATATATCAATGTTTTTTTCTTCTCTCTTTCTCTATTTACTCTTGTTTAGCTAGGGCGAACAGGCGTAAAAGGTAGAATGTTGGTCCTCTTGGGACCCATGATCAGTAAAAAAAAATCCAATTTTGTCTCCTAATGGTTTGGTCAGTGTCAGTACATTGTATATAATAATGTGAGTGGCTAAGATAGGAGGGATGTTATCAGCGACCTGTCTCGATCATAACAGCATTTCAAGTTGTCCGAATTTAGTCGTGGGCTTTGTCCACATTATATTTATATATATATTACGCTGAACAACTAACTCAAAGTCAACCTTAAACTCTCGCTCAGTGTTCTTCTCTCTCCTTCTCTACCTCTTACTTTAAGCTGTCGTATCTTTGTCAGCTCCTTCTTCTTTGGTTAGACCAGGACATTTTTCCTCTCTGGAAAGTGGGGTGTCACCCCAACTGATTGACATTGAAGGATTTCAGAAATTATCAAAACATGTTATTCAAAATATTTCAATTTACACATAATTTAGTCACTAATGTGTCGAAAAGACCTGCGACATACTTTTCTACATTGCCTTACACTTTTTGACATTTTTTTTGCAAATTCATTGGCAAATTTTTCTTACTTAGATATTTTTGTCGCAAATTTTTTGCACATTTTGGGTTTTCATATGGCAAAAAACTGCAACGACGACAGAATAAGATATTCCTACAGCATTTTGGGTGTTTTTTGTGTGTGCCACATCTTATATTTTCAGATACCTATCTAATTTCACTTACTTGATTACTAGATACTTTACATCTAGGCTTTATTTGTACTCTGTATTATTATCTTTTCTTTTTCATAACTGTTTACATGTACGTTTTATGTACTACCTTTCTTTCAAGAATAATATTCAATATGTTTCAAGGGCTAGTGACAGGTCAGTAGTTCTTTCTTAGCTTCATTTCATAGCCGGGCAGGGAGATTAAGGTGCACACTCCCAATTGACAATTAGTCAACAAAGGTTATACCACACCAAAGTTGCATTCTTGAAGCCAAAAAACTGACAGTGACACATTTATTTTTTCTCTCTTGTTTAAAGACTTTCAAGCACAGCATTATGTATAAATTCAAGTGAAGTATTTCAGTTGGAATATTTACAGACAGTTACCCACATACTATAGTACAGTGCACACCATTTATATCAGCATTTCCCATTAACTTATACCAAAAGGTTTGATCAAGTCCAGATTTTCTTCTTGTGTTGTCAGTAAATAAGTCTTTATACCTTTGTATCAATATTTCGTCCCCTTTTCTCTTATATATTTTCATGAATGTCACACGACTACAAGTTGCAAAGTTAAACTGATCAATCAACCAAACAAACGATCACAATCATGTCTATCTTTGCCCCTCTGGTGTGATAACTGCTATTCATTTAACGAGTGACAATCTCTCTGGCACTTTTGTGTAGCGTAATACGGTAATGGGAATGAATCATAATGTGAGCAGCATTTTCTCATGAATAAATGTAGAGAATTGCAAAGCTGAGCAGGTGTATCAAAAACTTAAACATTGATATAACTTGACAAAAATATGAAAAGATGAGGCAAGGACCATAAGTCAGAATTTTGCCAGAAGTTGAATATATATCTGTCCCCCCGAAAGTTGCAAAAAGTGAAATTTGCCTCTACAAGCTTTATTAGTTTATTCAAGGGCGGATCCGTTTTTGTGCAACTGCAAGTTTTCAGTTTGGTAAACATGGTGAGATTAGCATCCCAGCACAAATCTTCAGTGTCAGGGTTTTTGTGTTGCGAGATTACGATTTTGGTTTCCATGTCACATATTGAATTGCTGCTAGCCATAGCGCTCATACAATCATGTATTCTTTGTTGTTGATTTAAGAGATTTGCTTAATTATATCGACATATCTTCTAGGCCTGGAGATGTCAATATATTCGAGAGTGCAAATTATGTCGGTTTTTGTCGCTATCCTATTGCATTTAGTTTGTTTCCTTACAGAGGGATAATGCAAAAGGCTATTGTCTCAAATGAACTTGCAATAGTCAATGATATCTGATAAATTGTGCATGCTAATTGAAAATTACAGTGTCCATGGGAAGAGAATTCAATTCTCATGTGAATCATTCTGCTTGGTACCTTATGTAAACATCATCTAATATTTAATTCCCATTTAGTTTAATTGTATGCATCCTTTTTTTGTTCATGTCAATGACTTTGTACAGTAGGAATGGTGTATTGTAAGGTTCAAATGATGTTTAACTTAAATTCATAGTCATATTGTATCAAGGGAATAACATAAAATCTCTAAAATACAAATGATAACATAATTATTTTGTTGTCACCGAAGCCTATTTTTATATAGTTAATGAGAATTATCTCTAATATTAGATTCTTTAAAAAAAAAAAAGTTTAACTTTTATTGTTAGTTTCTTCAAATATATTCATGTGTTGAATAAGGAAAAAAGGACATGATGGGGTTCAAATGGCTACATATGAGAGAAATAAGCCATAAACAAACATGTTCAATGTTGTTACTTGAATGGTTTGTTTTTACCTTTTAAGTCAGGAGAGTTATGAGAAAATAACATAGATCTAGCTTATAAAATTGTGTTTTTATATTCCACAATAATACAGATTGTAAACTTTTTAAATGTAAAATGACTGATAATTATGATATTGAGAGACAGAGATGATGGACAAATAAATACCACAAACTTGATAGTCATGTGTGTTTTTCTTTTTTCAACTGTTTATATAATGTACGAGATACAGTGAAACCTTGAACGTAATTTTTTTTCTCGATGCAAAGCTTTTTGTGAACCTAAGGGTTAAAGTGAGACTTTGTCCGTCACTAAATTTTTTAAATATAATTTCTAACCTTCTTTCCTATGGTAGATCCACCGATGAAACTTTAAGCCTGCCACCCATCAAATGATAAATAACAACCTTTTTGAGTTTAAAATTTGTCACAAATTAAAAGTAAAAGTATTGAACCAAGTTAAAACACTCCAAAAATAACAAAAACAACAAATGGTCATTTTATTTTACATTTATACAGTTTATTTTTTTTCCTTTCATTTGTTTATGATTTAAACAAAATATGAAATTGCTCTGGGTGTTTTAAAAGCAGGTGAAACACCACCGCAGTGTAACACTCCATCTACAACTGAATGTTCACACAGTGGAATCAGGGTAAACTATAATATTATATTATAATAACTATTTCCAAGGCACCCATTCCCTTTCTGTTCTCCTTAGTGTATCTATTGAACGTAAACTCTCAGGATGTTACCAAGGTTTATCAAAAGCATCGAGTTGAATTGGTTGCTTAACGTCCAACGTCAGCGGTATAATGTGGACAGGCGCAACACTAGCGTTTAACTATTTTGTTCCCTGCCATTGGACCTAACCAGAACGATGAAATCGGACATATAAATTGAACATTGGTAGACCAATGCTCTGCCACAACAGCCAGTTCACCTCCTTAGCTAAGCAAATTCACTGTAGCCTGCTATCCTGGCTATACTAAAAAAATAAATTAAAAAGAAGCTCACCCAAAACTTCTCACGTACTTACCAGTTTAAAAATAAAAATAGGCTCCTCTTCAAGTCAACCCCAATGATATTGCTAAAACTTGCTGAATGAATAACATGCTACATTAAATCTCGTCTTCCAAAAGAATGAATGTTCCCAAAACTTTGAACCACAGAGAAATCACAAAAATCCTAAACACTGATAGTTCTGAAAACATTAAAGCCTGACTGCGCTGTAGAAAAGATTAGGCCAGGAATTTGCGGGTGCCAGTGCACTTCTTTGATATCTTTCTGTCCCATGTGCATGAAGAGAAGTTGTGGAGGGACATCTGGCTCGTCATCTCCGTCTGCTCCAGTGTCGTCACGCTCTACCGCCACATCCCAGATGCTCACCTTTTGGGAAAAAACAACAACAAATAAGTCACAGCTTTGTGACATATAAATATATTTGAAAAAGTTACTTTGCACACAACGCATTCAATTTTTTTTTCTATACATACATAGGTCTAATATTACATTGAAATTTCATATTTCGAAAATATTTGCATATGGTAGAAAAATAAATAAGCTTTTGTGTAAATACCAAATATGTGAGTACTTCATTATTATGTTACACTAAAAAAGCAAATAAATCACAAATTGTTAAATTATATACAAGTCTGTTTTTCATTGATTAATGCTGTGTGAACTGTGCCTTAATCTAATGTTATTAAGCTTCCAGTATGGAATTGAAAGAGAAGAGTTGTCCAACGTCAGCATTATATAGGCTATATTGTGGACGGACCCCAAGACTGACATTTGACAGTTTGATGTGCTGCCATACACAAGATAGGGCGCGTACACCATGACTCCTGTTCAGCTGTCACATTATCATGGGTGCAAGCAGGCTGAGTCAGTTTGGCCTGCAAGCAGAGGTCTGAACTCAACATTGGCCTGCAGAATGTACCCGTAACAAGGTTTTCCGCCACCCCACCGTAGACATTGAAACTAAGGTTTTGCTCATAAATACCTTACTTTTTAAAACCATTCTTCGGACTCTACTTTTCCTTGTCATGTGGTATACTTATCATTTTTTGTATATCAATAACCAAATCAAGTAAACAATGCATGAAATAAACGCTTTCTATTGTATGGATAAGCACCACTAGAACAGTGCCAGTTTGCCTATATCTATATTCTTTGTCTTATCTAAAAAGGATTTTTAAAAAAAGTGTCATTTTTTAATTTTTATCAGACTTATAGACAAAAGATACCCTTATAGGGCCACCAAACAGCAAGAAATGAACTTGAGAAAAATCACAGTTTAGTTCTTTATGGTCCTGCAGTAACAGAAACTTGTTTCACTCTAGTAATTAAATAATCCTATACTGCCTAGTATTTTATAGGGCATATAAAGCAGGAAACGATAACAAAGGCTGATATTGGGTGCAATGGCGCATTTCTCTATTTTAGTGCATTATATCAACGCTACCATATCTAAAAATAGTACAAGTACTACAGGGCATAAGAAAACAGTCCTTAAATCTTTATGGAAAATAACATTTATTTTATACAAACCTGATCATCGGAGCCTGCAGCCACAAAAACAGAGCTATCCATTGGATTCCACTCAACTGAGGTGATAGGTGCTTTGTGATGCTCAAACCTTGCTACTTCTGTTCCCGTCTGGTGAAAAAACAAAACATGAAAAAAATCCACATGTTTTCTTTTAATTGTACATAATATTAAAAATAGAGCTGATGAGTGAAAATTTATCTAAAAGTTTCTGACAAACAGCACAAAAACAATAAAAACCACAGGATTCCAACATCTTGTCATGAATAAACATTCAAACAATGTATAAGATTTTAAAAAGAATCTAGAACCATCTTTTCATTTCCTTCTACCAAATATATTTAAAAGAGGCTTACTTTTACCACATCACTTATGTTTTATAAGTCTATAAGCACAAAATTTATCAGTTACCACGAATCTTCGCAGGTCCCAAATCTTGATGATTCCATCATCTCCACCAGATATTACCAAGGGCTCAAATTCTGACCAGTCAATGACATTGATGTCACGTAGATGGGCTTCATTGGCAACAAGTTTACATGCCTTGCCTGGATTACACCTGGCATCCCACACCCGCAATGACTTGTCCACTGAACATGTCATAAAAACCTGTAGAAAAAAAAACATGCATTTTGTTTGAAATCAAATTTTAGCTAACGCAGGAGGTAAAATCATTTTGGGAAACGGCAAAGCTGTTTTGATAGACAACTCATACAACCAAATACAGTTAAACCTGTCTAAGACGACCACTGAAGATCCTGGGTCAAAGTGGTCGTCTTGGACAGGTCAAAACTTTCCCTTCTGAGTTCCCAACCACAAAAATATGTGGTTGGTCGCAGGCTTAGGACTGCCGTACGGCTCATTAAAAGAAGAAGAAGAAGAAGAAGAAGAAGAAGAAGAAGAAGAAGAATGACTTAATTATAGCACTTTCCGCAAAAGAAGCTGTCACGATGGATCAAATGAGTTTGAAGACAAATTTTCCATAATCCGAGTTTTATGAAACTGAGTGGAAGTTTGATGACCATAAAAGGAAGCAACGACCATTTATGGAACCTCCACTCATGGTCTTTTGAAGTTACAATCCGCCGTTCACCGAGGCCTTCTTGTCTGACACCTGTCTAGACACGCAATCTTCCTTTTAACATCGACGCACTGGCTCGTGGTGGTCAGTGAAGCATGTCAAACAAATATTCTTAATGTTAAGTCATCTTTTGTTTGCTTCATTTTTCATGGTCAAGACTGGTAAATTATGTTATTGGTTGGTCGCTTTAACATTTTAAAGTCCATTTTGTTATAGAAAATAGTTGGTCGTGGTCGCGTTGGAGAGGTGGTCGTTTTATGGGGTGTATTTATATAGTAAAAAATCAAGGGGGTGGTGGATAGCTGGTCGCTTGACCAGGTGGTCGTCTTAGACAGGTGGTCGCTTGAGCAGGTTTGACTGTATATAGTAACTAGAAATAAGTGCTATTTTTTATGTCACACATGTACAACTTGTGTATTTTTGTATGTATGACCAAGAAAATTTTCCCTATGGGATATTAAAGGATTATCTTATCTTATCTTATCTTATCTTGAATTTTATGTGCGGCTCTGTCCCATATTATGGAGCTGGACCACTGACTTCGCTATATCTATGGTCCACTGTACTATCATTGAACTCTTATCACAAAATATTATCCTTTTTTATATTAGTAAAAAATATATGAATAGATGGCACAATTTGGAACTTAAATAGAGATTTTAAATATGTATTCAGCACCAAACATTGTGTGGTGCCATGGCAAAATTGAATTTGAGGCCTGCGAGTCATTTTTAAATATTGGTACAGTTACTGCATGTAACGCATTGTACTATAAGTTGATCTATTCATTTCCTCACCCTTTTTAGACAAACAGAGCCTAACAGATTACCACCTCACCAGCAAATCTGTTACACTGCATTAAAGCTAAGCTGATTCTGAATATATGCACAATTTTAAATTCCCTAACATTCAGGAGAATATAATTTTGCCATGGCAATTCCTTTCCACCCCCACTTAAGGAAAAATATATTGGTTTGGAAAATCTTGACAGACGCCTACATTTCATTGGCCATGACATACATATTCTGACACAGTCAACCTGGCGAAGGCAGAAATGCTTACATTACTCTCCTTCGGAGACCACTTGATATCCTCAACTGAAGCAGTGTGACCCACAAATGGTCGAGAATCAACTTGCCAAGAACTTTCTGTGGGCTGCCACTTGAAGATATTTTTGTTACAATCGCCTGTCAAAAGGCGTCCTGATGGACAAGGAATAAAAATGACAAATTTTAGATAAATGAAAAAAAAAAAAAAGGAATGAAAGCAGACTAGCGAAAGAAAACAAATCTCTTAAGTTACAAAATTTAAAAGAAAACTTGGAAAAACTTAAAATATTCTTGATTTCTTTGCTTCCTACTTAGTTTAAAAAACTGCTCTGATAAGAAAAAGAACAAAAACATAGTTACAAACACATTGCTTCAAAATGGTAACACAATTATACATGCTGAAGTATTACTATTAGGTAAGAGTAAAATTGCTTGGTAACCTGGATCAAATCTTGACCATGCTAAAGCATATCCTTCAATTTGATGACCATCAAATGCAAACAGAGGGGGAGCTGTCGAAACTTCAAACTTTGACGTGTCTGGACTGTCCAAAAGTTTAATATGGGCACCAACATCATACAAATAAACTGTGCCATTTTCAGACCACGATGCAGATATTACATTGTCCCCCATTGTTGTCGTCTGAAAAGAAAATATTTTAAGTTAAAAAAAAAAAAATAGCAATGTATTTAATTCACTGAGCACTTAGGTCATGATCTGAGAAAAACCCATCAAATCTGAAGACACACCTGATTTTGATTCTATGATGCATAGTGCAAGATTTTAGTAACATTACATTTGACTGCAAGTTCTCTGAAAAAAAAATTAATGACTTTTTCTAACTGAAAAGATACCCCCTCACCCAAAAAATAGATTACTTTTAACTCCCACCAGGCAAAAGGTCTAAAAAAAAATAATTAGATTACTTCTTCGGTAAAAAAAAAAAGCAATATGCCAAATTAACAAACATTAAAAGAGGATGTAAAGGATAAAAACGTGAGAAAACACAAATGTACTATTGGAGAGTTTTGAAATATCAGTGCATTACCTTTATTCTGTTGACACAACCATTATGTTTAATTGCTGTTTGGTGCAGTTTTGGCTGTTTGTCTCCTCCTGCAGCATTTTCTTCTTCCTCTTCATCTGTTGAGTCATCCTCATCCTCATCCTCTTCGTCTTTTGTCTTTTCTTCTTTTTGGGTTTTGTGCATATTGAACATTTTCATGAGCATAATACAATTTAAATGTCCCATCTCCGATTGGCTACCTCCAATGAGATAGGAGGTTAGGGGAAATTTGTCTCTGTTGTCACCCAATCCATCTCTAAGGACTTCAAAGCTTAAGCATGGATCACCTGCAATTAACGATACATGTAATTGTATAGAATTAAGCACCCAGTAAAGGTTTGTTTTCTGACACATAGCTGAATGATAGAATGACTGAAAAAAATGTAATATCTAATTATCACATAGACTGAAGATCTATAGCCAATGTAATTGCCAAATGCTGATTCAGCAATTAGAACACTAAAATCAACCTAAAATGGTTGTAGAGAGCAACACCACTTCAAAATAATAGATAACAATTAAAACCTTTTCTTAAATTTTTTTCTCAGTCAAAATAGATTATGGAGCAATGATAAAAATATACACAAAACTAATTCATACTGTTGTGAACTTATCTTTTAAACATGACTCATGATCAAACTCAATGGAAAGTGAGAAACGATAAAAAACCCCCAAAAAGGTAACACAGATGTGGAACAGTTTTTGCTTTCATAGTAGGGCCTAAATAAGCACAACTGTGGATCTTTACATTCTATATAAACTGTGCGCTTGACTATGGAGCAGGATTTTTATGTTATCGGGGGCACTCAATAGTTTGCCTGGAATCAACAAGTACTTGATCAATATCGCTTATATTGCGCCCCCGATATCGACTACTAGAGTGTCAATATCTACGCACTATAGCCTAGTGTTTCTGCCTCCATTCTGTTCGCATTCACTGATTCAGAGATTTCTGTCCAAATTTTGCCAATCGCGTCAAATTATATGTTCTTGTATACATTTTTTTTCTATACCACCTCACATAGGCTGATACTCCTTACCCACTGTGGTCCCAGATCTGTTTACATGGGCCATGTTTGATACCGGGGGCATAGTAAATAAGTAATTGAATCAATATAACAAACTTTTAAGAGCAAAAAATATTAAATTAGAAGATTATCAGGAGTCTTCTCCAATTTACCTTAAATATGACCACGATCGCAGTGGCTTAGGAGTACCAAACAAAATAACAAAGGTGAGAATGCTATAGAAACTAGTCTAGATCTAAAAACTATATGTTAAGTGTAGTGACTGACCTGTTGTTGCCTCATGTAACATAACGTATGCGGATTCGTCAACAACCAACTCTTCGTCCTCTCCGATATCCTCTTGTCCCGGTATGTAAACAGCCGGCGGACCAGATGGCGTTTCATCTTCTTCATTTTGGTTTACATTTTGTGGAATTTTAGTCTTCTTCTTTTTCTTTTTTCCTGTTTTCTTTGGACCTGAAGGACCAGCTGTATCCATAGGTTCATCTTCCTCCATGCTTGCTGCTAGTTGTATGAAATAAAAGAACAACAAAACATTCAATTTTTACTTTCGTTTCCTTGTGCAATGTTTACTTCCGGCTTCCGTTCTACGGTGAAAAACGCAGCAGGTCCAATCATATTTTGGTTGTGTGGTCCGTCGCTAGCAGTAAACAACATGGCGGCAGACTCTCTTCGGATCGATCGGTAAGTAAATAAAGTTTGAAAAGTTACAAATAACCATAGAAAGTACAATAGAATGCTTCGATTCGGGTGATAGGTGTATTTTAAAAGTATTGTGTGTTGTTTGATAAAATCAAAGAGAGGCAGTGGCAGTTTCAAACACAAAAATGAGTTCATTCCAAGTTATGAAAAAGGAAAACAAAAACATACCGTGCATGAAGTTATGCCTGGAGGTGAAGAGGGGCCACCTAAAATAACAAGCCATTATAAACGTAAAAAACAAACGTTTATATGCAAAGTAGGAAAAAATGGTTTCGGTACAGAAAGACACCGTGTTTGCTATGTATCAGACCAACACCTTCTGTTTTCTTTCTATGCTTACATTAATGTATACGCATGGATGCCCTACACATGCTGCAACAATTGAAAGGCATATTATTTCGTCGCATACGTAAGAACTAAATCGATTATTTAAAATTTCATAAGGCATAAGAACATTTATAGAATCCATGGAAGACATATTATGTGTGGCTTTATACTTAGCATTTAAACTCATCAAGCAAACAGTAAATTATTATGGGAATAAACTAATCATTTATAATTTGTTCTAAAACTCAGGCATCATGGGTTTTGTTAATACATGTATTCACATAAACAGTTTTTTACATTGCAGTTTCTCTTATTTGCTTAAACTCTTAAAAACAACAACAGCAAGAACAACAACAACAACAACAACGACGACAACAACAACAACAACAACAACAACAACAACAACAACAACAACAACAACGATAAAAAGAACTTCAGTAAGAATAAACAAACAAAACAAAAACAAACAAACAAACAAAACAAAAACAACCAACCAAACAAACAAAAAGTCAACAGCAACAAATATACGTAATAAAAATGTATGGCTCGGCAGCCTATAAATACATGCAAAACCATTTAATTATTATTATTATTATTATTATTATTATTATTATTATTATTATTATTATTATTATTATTATTATTATTATTATTACTATTGGTCAAGGGGTTTGGAAACAATAAATTAATGTTGTAGAATAAGGCTAATTGTTGATCTGGTATCGGTTGAGGCGGTGCGGCTGGGCCATTATCATTAGATCTACATCTAGATTTATCGCTCATAGATTCTTGCCGTTTTCGTTTTGCTGTAGACACTCTCTTTGCGTTGTTTGTTTTTCGACCCAAGTTGCTTTAAGCAGGAGTGGGCATGATTAAAATATAGATCTAGATTCTACACATCACCAACGAAACGTAATCCAAACGCGAATAAAACATTTTGATTGCCACTTTTGCCAGTATGCTACAGCAGTGAATGTGGGCCTGTAGTAAACGAATGGCAGGGCTTTGAATGTATGAAATTGATCTGTAAATTACAAATTGATTAGGCGTTGATGTTATTAGTTTTATGACTCTAAAACCTTTTTTGGCTCATTTATAATTTTACTGTTAAAGTTGGGATATTATTATTATTGTTGTTGTTATTTTTTGTTGTTTGTTTTCTTTTTATACAATTATTATCAACAACACATGTATTAATAGCAATATCGCTAATACCACATTTATTATAAAATTTCTTTTTTTTTTTTTTTAATCGGCCGAATGATTAAGAAAAGAAAAAAAAAAGAAATCACCGTATGCTATCTTTAAAAAAATAAATAGATGATGCATCCAAAACACAATGGCTGTAGGCCTATTTTATGCACAGTTATGATTGTGACGTTTCATCGGTGCAGCCTCACTGCTATTATAGATGTGCTGGGTTTAATGATTTTAAATAAACAGAAATAATTGCGTCGATAAAATATTTTATGTCATTCAATGAATGGATTGAAACCTAAATTAGAAAATAAAGAAACAGTAGACTCTTACGAGTCCACAAATGTGGACGCCGTGTCGGGCGCACACTTATAATATAATCATATTTAAATCTGATTAGTTTTAGTTTTTACTATATTGTCTTCCAAGCTAGAAGTGCATCCTTACTAAGCAATTATACGCAGCGTGGTGATTATTGATCATCCCTAGTTCGCCTGTAAAAGTAATAATATCTTTAGTGCAACCTTTACAGAATGCGGATGATGGTTATTATTTGGGCCATTTAAACCCACTATTCTTTCTTTGTGCCTCATCTTGTACGTGTATTATAAACGTTGGATATATTCGATGCTAATAGTCATCTGTTCTGTTGCCACGGGGAACCAAAAAGTGTATGGACTGTTTATAGACGTAAGAATTGTTAAATATGCTAAAATAGTAGCACTAATTCTATCTCACTGTTTTTTTCCTTTCCTCTTCATGAAATATAATGGATTTGTACACGCGCAATGAGAGAAAGAAAAAGCGGGGGTCGAAAAAGAAGCTGATTTGTTAAGGTGCATGGAGAGTTGAGGCGTGAGAGAGAGAGAGAGAGAGAGAGAGAGAGAGAGAGAGAGAGAGAGAGAGAGAGAGAGAGAGAGAGAGAGAGAGAGAGAGAGAGAGAGAGAGAGAGAGAGAGAGAGAGAGAGAAAGAGAGCGAAAGAGAGAGGGCGAGGCGGTAGAAAAAGAGAAAGAAGACATAGAAAAAACAACAGAAAGAGAAAAGCGGCATCAGGAGAGAACAAACGCCAGCGTAACCTTTCCCCTGTTCTATTGTCTTGGGCTCTGCGCAACAGCTCCACGCCAGCCGAGCGCATGCGGAGTTAATTATATCGATTGTTGATCCAATCGGAGATCGAATGCTATCGATCGAGAGATCGCTTTGATGCGAGATTTTCTGCAGGGAACAGAAGGCATTAATGTGCTTTGCGCTTACGAAAACTATCATCCTACTTTCCTCTCGTAATTCTTATTTTCTGGATTGAAAATTTACCAGATACCCCGGTTATTATAGGACGGTTAAATATATACATATATAATTATAAATAAATAAATTAATAAATAAATAACAGCAACTACAAATGTAAAATCATCAACACTAGCAACCAAACCAAATACTAAACTAACCCTAATAATCAAACAAAGTGAAAAAAAAACGCTCAATATTTAATGTAATACGAGACGGCATGGGTTTTTTTTTCTGTCGTAGACTTTACCATTAATACAACGGAGGTAATCGTTGACTCTACGTCTTCTATTAAGTTCTAGGTTTCCGAAAAATTTCGAAAAGATTCGAAACTGGGACCTTCTACTCGTAATTCTAGAGCACTAACAAATGGGCTTCCCAGCGTCACACAGACCAATAGTGGAGGTGCCATAGATCTGTCCCGGGCTGGAATGTGAAGTTGGTGACGTCGCAAGAACAATGGCGATCGGCGTTAGGGAAAACAAGGGGGTGCAAAGTCGATTGAAACAGACTGTGCTCTGTGAGTTGCCACTTGCTTCCTTCTCCACTTCAGTCGGACGCGTTTTTCCTTTCGTGAAATTACAACCGTGTGAGGTCTCTGCTTGATTGAGTTCATATGAATTTAGCTACAGGTCGGGTGATTCAACAAGTGCATACGACTTGAGAGAATAGTATAGAGGGCATTGTAGTTGTGTTGGTAACGCTTATTTTCCTTCTCGACTGTTGATGGAATTTAATTTATGTTAGGGTATTTTTCCTATTGATTTTCAATGATATGGACTGCTTTTTCCCGATTTCGGATTTTAGGGATAGTATTATAAATATGAATAGTGTTAATTGATTATTATTAAAAAGATATTTTGAACGTAACACGATAATGTTCTTGTATATGACAGACCCAAATGAAAAAAAAATTAACCGGCTTTGAATTTTAAATGATCTTTTGGAGTAAAAAAAAACACCACCCAAAATACAGGTGTTAGTCATTGTAATGTTCGACTCTATAATTTTTTAAATCATTGAAAGCTTAGATTGCCAGATCTTTAGTTACACTAAAAAGTAGCGATTTTTTTTTACTAAACTTCCTATCGCTAGTTAAATTTAACACAAAAGTGTTCAATCTAATTCAATTACATGCGTCTATTTTTGTGTATGTTGCTAGATTAATTAAGCGATCAACTGTTCTAATTTGGATCTTTATTCTTATCATTATGTGCAGCACCTTGACTCTGACTTTTTTAAATCTACGTCTCTGTGGTCTTAGATAAAGCGAGACAACCGAAACGACGACAAAATACCTTTTGTGTGTACCTACAAACACTACAGAAATACATAGGGGGGCCCATTTCGCCCCCAACATGACCCTGCCTTTTGATCCTGGGCGTTGTGTGCCTTATTCCAACCGAACCTACGCTTTGCGCTCTAAACTTCGCGGTTGTAGTTTGAGTTAAAAACCAGATGTAATGTAGAAACAAAGCAAAACAAACGAAAACAGCAACTAACAAACAAACAAAGGCAAAAGTAAACCTTGGGCATGTGAGCATAGAGCAACACAAATCAAGAAAAGAATGGCCAAGGCAAAGAACCATCTGCATTACCCTTTCGCCACACACTACGAGATAGGACGAGGCGATTTTTCACGACCAATAAGTGTCTCATCGTCGACGTAAGTGAATATTGTTATTTTTTCTTAAGGCTATCTTATCAAACAGATGAAACTACATTTAAAATCTAACTTTGAATTTTTAAGTAGAAACGTAATGAGATAATAAACAATCACAAAGTAATATCAAAAGTAATCCGTACTTTTTAGTAGAAGATCTAAAATAATTATAATAATATTATTTCTTTTTTTCTCCTAGAAGAAATAAAAGAATGACACGTTTTTTTTCTCCGTTGGCCCTTCATTTTGAATCGGTACATTGAACCTAAAAATGTGACTTGAACCTCTATGACTTGCAACCTCTCATCGCGCATTGAAACCTCTTGGTTCTTAAAGTTGGATTTGAAAACCTCTATTGTAATATTTGAAACTGTTTATTTTATATGGAACCTATCGGTGTGCTTTGCAATCTTTAAGAGAGGTAAACAATTCACTTCAATGACACGTTTGTTTTATAAATAATCCAACATTAGGAATTTGGTATTGATCCTATATAAAGTCATTGTCCAACAATTCATTTATCTCAATTCATTGTAATATACATGGGGTCCTCTAGATAAATATTATTTCGAAACACTTTGATTAGCTTTTTAGAAAATGTGTATGATGCTTTTTAGAAAATGTGTATGATGAAAATACAATGATTCAAATAACAAAAGTTGTTGCTCTATTCAAACTAAACAGTTTTCCCCCCCCCCCCACACACACAAGTTATTATTTCAGGGTTGTGAACTAAAATTTGTAAACAAAAATAAAAATAACGTTCTTTTCATTAATTTGAATTATTCCCATTTTGCATATTTCATTATATTTCGTTATGGACAAAGTATTGCCAAATGCAAACAAGATTGCAGCATCTGTTAGGGACTCTGAGTGCTTGTAATTTTTAAAGCAGAAAACAATAACATTAACAACGAACAAACCCAAACATTGCAACTGTTATTATCTCTGTCAAAACTCATCGTTGCTACACTACCATTATCATCATTGTTATATTTGAATTTTTTAAAACAGTTCACGCCATTACCAAAATTTACATATAACCCCATTTATAATTATCCAAGAAGCCATAAAAATGTCTCCCTGTTTAACTTCACTTTAAGGTAATAATAATCATCAAGAAAATTAAATTTTTCATAGTTGCACTAACAGTACCGGTGGTAGTTCTCTATTTTTTTTTTTTTAGAACAAAAGGGGCATTTGAAGAATTAATTTACTAATTAAGTAGTCTCTTAAGTATTTGTTTTTCTAACCGTGCAAAGTGGTAGGCCTAGGCCCTTCTATTACAAGAAGGAGATACAGAAAAAGAGTGAGAGAGAAAAAAAATATATATATAGAGAGAGAGAGATAGATAGATAGAGAGAGTGAGAGAGAGAGGTAGAGAGAGAGAGAGAGAGGTAGAGAGAGAGAGAGAGAGAGAAATTACGGGTGTATCAATAAAAGAAATCAAACTGCGCACTTTCAGCCACATTTTGTGACCTGGGTCATATTCATCAATTACTCTGTTGATATAAGAACCCTGTTTCAATACTAACAGTAGTAACACTCTACTTATTCCATTCTTATAGTGGTCGCTTAAATTTTTATGAAACTGTTTTTCCTTTAAGTAAATTTAACCAAACATTTCCAAACATGTTATATATACATAGTGACCCATGTTTTATAGTGTCGGGTGAAATATGTACAGAGTCATTGTTAATGTAAATAAATCCGAAAAAAAAATTATTGTATCGTGTTAATGACACTATGGCATTTATTATAGCCAACACCCTGCTTGGAAGAGCCTTGAAAAGACTTTAAAATGCCGCCTTTTTATATATTTGACTTCGATCGGCATTTTTCAACGTTTGTCGTAGTTAAATCCAAATACAATAGTGTATTGCGTTTACGACACGATGGCATTTATATTGGTACACCAACACCACGCTTCCAAAAGTCTTAAAAGGCTTTAAAATGTCTTTTAACGACAATTGATATTTTTCAACTTTTGTTGTAGATGTTGCTGTTTTTATGAACTCTAGCACCATCTGAACGAGAACGTAACTGCAATTTTACTTAAAGAAGGTCTGCACTCTACCTTTTGACGCACTCCCCCGTCCTTTCCCATATCTCTCGTTTTTTGTTGATGAATTTTTTATTTTTATATTTAGGACATTAACGAGGCTAATTCATGTGGAATTCAACGTTGTAGGGGAACTTCTTTGTGCAGCGATCTTATTTGTCATGCACTATTTCTGACTTCTAATAATCGCCATTAGAGCTTAAAAATTTCATAACGCAAAGATAGCTATACGCCAGCTGTAATTTTTGCCATGGGTATAATTTATCAAACTATAGCGTGAGGGGCACTCATTATAATGGAGACCTACTTTTGAATTAGTTAATATTCAAACGGTTTCACTTTTCACACGACACGCCTGACGAAAACAAAAGATATTCCGAATCAGTAGCAGCTCTCGACAACCAGAGATGGATCCGGTCTATTGTGAAGTTTGCGTGACTAAGGAGCACAGCTCCATCATCCGGAAGTGCCAAAGAACTTTAAAGCAACTGAGATCGATTATTTGGTGCTCACTGCTCAGTTGCAATGTCGTAGTATGGATTGAAATGTTTTAGTTTGTTTGGTGCCAGTTAAATCAATACATTCCTTTCACTAGGAGTGCTGACCGAATCATTGATAAAAGCGATGGTGTGTTGTTGTAAGTTGCAGGGGAAGAGGATGTTACAATGGTATACTGTTGAGGCAATATTGCCTGACTAATAGTTGTCGTTATACTTTGGTCTTATCACTTTTAACAATGTGGTCTTATAATTTTTTACAAGGTGGCCAACTTTTTCATATTGCTTGTTATATATTATTTGTAGGAAACATCTCAATCTTACTATACCGTCTCCTAAGTTCTCACGGGGGTTCATCGTATGCGATATGGATCTCGACACTTGCGTCTGGTAATTTTACATGTTGCCGCCGACACAGCCAGTAGGGAAATACATCTATTATATTATATTTGTCTTCGTCTCAAACTTAGACATGCGATAAAATCCAAGCCGCTCCACCCTACAATCCCAATTTTTACAGTAAAATTACAAATGAAAAATGAGGCAGAGAATATTAGAGTCATAAAACAAATAACATCAAACGCCTAATCAATTTTTAACGAAAATTAACGAAATAATAAAACTAAAAATGTATTAAAAAAAACGAACAGACACAACAATTACTGCTTCCTCCCTCCCTTGAACAACAATGAAATCGAAAGTGCTATAATATTGATTCTTTTTGTATTCTAAGTGCGTGCGTACATTTTAATGCGCACAGTGCATCGTTTTCTTAGAAAGCTTGGTTAATTATTAATTCTGATTATAAATTATTGAGCCTCCTTTAATTTGATGCAACCTCTTCAAGCAAACATATTAAGTTCCTAAAGTTATAGATCCTGAATATACAAAGTTTTAAGTTGAGCACAATTTAAATTTAATTATAATACTTTAGTTTTGTCCATTCTACCGTCCCCATGAATTTCGTGGGTTCCCAGCTAATCATACAATAAATTCGCCCCACCTTGAGCTCGAAACGGGCTTCCCGGATAAAAGGTCCCCTATTTCGCTGGTTATGTTGTTGCTGTAACACCGCAGTAGTAGTTGTTGTTGGTGGTAGATATTGAAAATGCAGCCTAATTTATTATACCCCCCCCCCAAAAAAAAAAAACAACAACAACAGACAACATGGATGTTTTAATGCTATCGCGATTTAGTTAAACTCTATCAAAAGTATAGAACACTAACGTCATACTGCGTGAATCTTTTCCTCCCATGTTGTTTAAAGGCCTTTGAAACGTGATCACTTTTTAACAAAATAAAAAATAACAACAGCAACAACAATAACAACCCCAAGCAGCAACAACAATAACAATAACAACAACAAAAACAAGAAAAAATAACTGTTGTTGCATTGCTCTTGTTGTCGTGTTGTTGTTGTTGTTGTTGTTGTTGTTGTTGTTGTTGTTGTTGTTGTTGTTGTTCTTCTTCTTCTTCTTCTTCTTCTTCTTCGTCTTTTTTTCTTCTTTTTGCTCTTCTTCATCTTACAAAGTTTTTTTCAGTCATAAATTTCAATACAAATATTGAATTACACACGGGATCGCTGAATATTTCCTAGTAGATTGCGTGTCCCCAACGCCTTCTGTTATGTCAGAGGGATCCAAGAAACTGTCAAACACGAAGGATCAATTTTGACACACTGTTTGACCAGTATAAAAGCTAAGCAAACAGACGGACACAAGGCAAACATGAAGCTTTGGTTTATGACACCTACCCCTACCAAACAGTCCTCAGTTTAATACGTTCGTGTTTATTATAATATCTGTCAGTATCAGGAGAGATTATAACCTCGTTTTGAGTACTTTATGTACTTTATGTAGTTATCGTAAGGGGTTCTTTTGCCCCGGGAGTGTTTATAAAGGTTGTATGCGATCGGGGTGACATTGTTTTCTACATAGAATCTTCCTGGATAACTAGGAGACGTTGAACTTGGAATATCTTCGATTTCTCAGACCAATGATTACTTTTTTATTGGTATAACATTGACGACCATGAATGGAGGGGAAGCTGAGATAATAGAACTCTGTTCTGAACAAAATGGGAGCGATTTTGATGATAAAACTAGAAGGATATAAAGCTTTGTAGATAATTGTTGGATGTCATGAGCTTGTTATTAGAATGGAGTGTTATTGTTGCTTAGCCTCCAACGTCAGTATTAAACAAGATATATTGTGAACGAGCTCCAAGCCAAACGTCTGACAAATTTACATGCTGCCACCACAAAGACACTTCGGGGATACCATGACTATGCATGGGTGGGTCACATTGAACCATGGCGTCTCTACTTGTTAAACTTGACCCACGTCTTCCATCAAAGTGGAGTAATGCCAAATGATATTATCTGTTCTATAGTTTTATTAAACCATTTAACAGCACCTGTAGATTAGATTGTAATGTGTTGCAGCAAACTAATCCATTTATTTCATGTGTTGAGGTTTCCGACGCAATTTGGGATCAGATCAGGGACTTTCCGATTAGGAATCACATTCTCTACCATTGTCCCAATTAATCAGACTACATAGTCCACCGTCATAAAATGTGTGAGATATGACGTTGTCATTGACAAATCGGACACAGGGCGAATTTGTGTTAAAAATCCTTGCACAGTGTAAACTTTAATTCTACAGTTGTACCTCTAACCAGAATTGTCAGTGTCGACCCGTCGAATTAGTCAATATGTTGTGACCGGCTCATAGTTAAGTATCCCCGCTCTGTCTCTGAGTGGCAGAACGTACAACTGTGAAACGTTAATCTTGGGACTCGTCCACTATATCGCCAAGTTGCTATCAATGAACGCTAGGAACCAACAAACCAAACTACAACAAAATTCGTAGAGCTAGGCCTTAAGAGTATACGACTAAAGTATTTTACATAGTAACGCTAAAGTCATTGGACTAACACAGGACCAAAGACGTAATTTAGTGAGACAATAGTCTTGGGACCCGTATACTTTAAAGCATAGTTGCTGGCATTTGACGTTAAGGCACCAACAAACCAAATCAAAACACAACAAAAAAGCGTAGAGCTAGGTCTTACTAGGTAAAGCTTCAGAAATTAGACTGACCCAGGACCAAAGATTGGGCAGTTCCATACACTAAAGAAGTAAAGACAACAAAGAAAGCTTATCATTCCCAGAGTGTCAGGGAATTAGGGGCTCTTGTGTTACCTGGCTTCAGTCCGGATCTACAGAACATCGATCGCTCTGGGGCACTCACTAGAGACTTTGCGACCAGGGAACCCATAGCGAAAACGAAGACGAACATGAAGGGAATTTTCACCTGTGTTCAATCATAGCTCTATCGCAGAGTTACGGAGCCAAAGAGCGACCAAAATAATGTATGCTTACTGGGCATGGTTACGTCACCTGTTATTGCCGCCTGGATCGCAAGGCCTGTCTTCAGCCGACATGCCTCGTATCAAGATTGGTTCGCAAAATACGATAGTGCTTCTACTGTGCGAGTAATATTAGGGACTCTCTGGAAATACTTTGGAGAGAGGCAAAGGCCCGCTGGACACCATTACGCTAAAGCAGGGTCAACCTGAGACGTTTTGAGATCGATCTAGCTGAGAAGCTCGTATTTCCCCTGTTAGCTCTGCATCTTTTATCCCTGGCGAATAGGTTGGTTCATTTAAGTCCATTTATTTAAGGGATTTGAGTTCAATTAATTTTCTTTGAAACAAAGCAAAACTAAACAAAAACAATACAAAAACATTCAATCCATAATGGTAATTAAAAAAGCAATCAATATTTTTGCGTGTTTTTTAAGTTATGGAAGAAGAAAAAGAAGAAGAAGAAGAAGAAGAAGAAGAAGAAGAAGAAGAAGAAGAAGAAGAAGAAGAAGAAGAAGAAGAAGAAGAAGAAGAAGAAGAAGAAGAAGAAGAAGAAGAAGAAGAAGAAGAAGAAGAAGAAGAAGAAGAAGAA
>RQTK01001118.1:97186-148581 GCA_003991915.1 Elysia chlorotica
AAGAAGAAGAAGAAGAAGAAGAAGAAGAAGAAGAAGAAGAAGAAGAAGAAGAAGAAGAAGAAGAAGAAGAAGAAGAAGAAGAAGAAGAAGAAGAAGAAGAAGAAAGGGAAACGCATTAAAATGTTTTTCTCATCAAACATGTAACTTTTATGTTTCATAGCGAGAAGAGATGAACAAAATTAATATACACGATCCTTAAATAAGAAGGCCTTTTTCTATGAGACAAATTAGTTTGATTCAAACAGGCGTCAGAGTTTTACAGCAAAACCCAATCTTTTGTTTTTGGCTGCCTAAATAGACACGCGCACACACACAATGTCAAATTTTCTTTTTATGGACATAGTCATGCATTTTGTCAATTAAGGAGAAATCGATATTAGTAAATTTTGAACGGATTCAAAATTTTGAATTTTTTCGCATCTTTCTAGTTTTCTCACTCCTCTGTAAATAATTACTACTTGATTTAACTTTAAAGCATATCTTTTGTTTATAAAGTTTGCGTCTTTAATTTACCAGGACCAGAATATTTCGTGGTTGAGTCTTTGGGTTCTCGAAAAAATTATCTATAGACCGGATGGAAGCACTGATCCTTCTCATGAGTCGAACTGGCGCAATGTGTAGAGCGTTGGTGTTCCAATCCGGAGTGGGACTGACCTCTTTCTCTTAAAAAAAAACAACAAAACGTAAACATTGTTTTTGTGTTTAAACAATCTGCTGATTGGGCTAGAGCTATTTAGACCTATTTTAATGTATCTTTTTTTGCACTCGCCGACTTACAAGCATCACGTGACTTTTGTGAGATAGAGGTCAGCCCCATTCCTTGCGTCGAAATCAACGACCAGACACAATTGTGTTGATTTCGATTATTACAATTGGGCCCATACCCATTGAATTGATAGAGTATATTGAAGCCCCACTTTGCTTACAATGCGCTTTGATGTTGTGCTTTATGGGTTTAAAATATCAATAAGTTTATACATTCTTAATTTGCTTTGACATTTTTACACTCAGTAAAATTCAAATTATCTCTCTCCCCCCCCCCCTCTCTATATCACTCTCTCTATATCTATATAATTATCTATCTCTTTTAACACTGGTCTGTTTTTATATAAATGGCTGTATCTTTCTATTATTGACAACATCATCCTGTCTATCTATCTCTCTATTCTATCTATTCTCCTTTCTTTTACCGCAACACTATCTCTTTCTGTTGGTCTAAGGTATGTTCTGACTGCTCTTTTATCCTGTCTGTAATTCGCTTTAGTGCTTCTATCTCTCTTTGTTTTCGTCCAACAGTATGTCTGCCCGTCTGCCTTTCCTGCATCATAGTCACAAACTTACTTAACCCCACCCCCCTCGCCAAATATAACTGATTGTTTCATAACATAGTTGCTCAAAATGAAAACATAAGTTTTCACATTGTGGGATGAAACGCAAACATTTCTGGCTGAGGAAAAATTGCTTTCATGTTGCAGTTACCATTGCTATCGATTTTTATTCAATACACATCGAAACACATCGATCGCCATCTTTTGGTCTCTTATTGTATCAAAATGCAGCCGGTGCGGGTTCAGTAGCAACATTTTTCAACTGCAGAACAATACCACTTTGAGGTCAGACGCCGTGAAGGGAAAACCCATAATCATTAACGTTTGCGTAAGAAAACAAACCTTGGTTTCTCATTATTAGAATTATAGATAAGAAAGTCTATAGATCCGGAAATCCATTTAGTGAAGCAAAGAATGGGAACAAACAAAATACGAGAGAGAAAAAAAAAAGGAAAGGCAAACACATAGAACAAAACATAGAAAGAGAAGAGAGGAAAGGAAGAGAGAGAGAGAGAGAGAGAGAGAGAGAGAGAGAGAGCGAGAGATAGAAAGAGAGAGGGGTAGAGAGATAGAGAGAGAGAAGGGGAAGAGAAGGAGAGAGATAGATAGATGAGAGAGAGAAAGAGAGAGAGAGAGAGAGAGAGAGAGAGAGAGAGAGAGAGAGAGAGAGGGTTGGGGAAGAGATACTTGATGCGATCATAGAGAGATAAATAAGTTATAACAGCAACAGACGCTGAATTAAAAAAAAAGCAACAAAACAAACACGAAAAACAAAACAAAAAACAACAAACAACCGGCACCAAACTGCTCTATCTGAAAACAATTATAACATTTTGAAACTACAACAAAAAAGTGATACCATCTTGATTATCGTAGTCCGTTTCATAATATGCAGCCTCAGGATAGAGTTCAGGTTGAAGCATGAATGAAATAAACATCCCCTACAATCGTTTAATCAGATGGCTCTCAATCAAATAAACAACAAAATCTACAAATCCATTTAAATGGATAACTGTATATTTTGGTTAGCCTGTTAGCTTTGATAGTTGTTAATTTGTGGAACGAGCTGAAATTAGATCCACTAAAAAGCCAACCCTTCTAATGATAATACAGTTTAAGTTAAAAAGCTGTGGTAGAAAGGCAGGGAAAAAGGAAAAATTATAAATGAATTTTATATTTTATACGTATATACATGACATATCAAGCTCAGATAAATTATATCTTACAAATGAAACCCAATCATAATTTTTATTGTATAATAGTGACATGGTAAGTACATTTCTGTTAAAAACATTTGCTTATAGAAAATATTTTCTTTGTGTCAAAGAAAAGATATAAAAGGCGTTATCATTGAATAATTTAGAATTATATAAAAAGAAACAAAGTTTTAGAGGCGCTCAAAGAGAATATTGAAACCGATAATTCTCCATGATTAGAATAAACAAAAGATTTTCAAATTCCAACCCAGACAGTGATGCTGTCCCAAAGGCGCCGGATGAAAAAAAGTGTGTTATATTCATTTCGATTTCAAATACTTAACAAAATAGAGTGCTGTGTATTCGGTAACCCGTAGCAACCTTATACACAACCATTAAACCAAAATCTATTCACAGCCGAAGCAAACGTAACGTTAGCGTTATTACAAAAACGGTTATTTGTAACAGTAATAAACAAAACAAAAACGAAACAAAATGCCAATTTGAAGCAGGTTAGAATTTCATGTATTTGATGCATAGTTTAACATTGGGGATGTCTGTATATAACCGCCTACTTTGATACGGGTACTGCTGAACGTTGTGCAAAATCGTGCTGGAGAAAATAAAAAAACAATTCATTATAAAATCTGGAGATGAAAAATGAGAGTGCAGGCTAGTGCACTCTGGCTTCTCGGTTCAGACGCTTTCTTCTATTTTTTGTTGTTGTAAATATCGAACACCTCAATGCGCAAACTTGTACAAGCGCAAAGAGGTAAAGGCACGAACTTAGTAGGAAATCTATGTTATACTATCTGTTGTTACGATAGGAGATGTTTGTTTTTATACTGCTGTATAATTATTTAACCTAATCCCCTAAGGAAGGAAAAGGTTTTGAGTGTGTGTTTAAGTGGGGGGAGGGGCAGGAAAGGGGAGCGCGAACCTGTGGGCAAGTGGTAATTGGTCTCTCAATCTGGAGGCCCCTGGTTCGAAACTCACGATGGGTAAAACATTCATTTGTTCAATTTTGTCCCCGGCGTCAGTATAATGTGACCAGCTGAGACAAGAGTCCAGGTATCCCCTCGTTGTTTATGTGTGGCAGCAGGTTAATTGTGAGACATTAGGTTTGGGACTCTTGCACGGTATAGTCTTTACAATGCTGACGATAGTCACTTACCGAAAAAAAAACAAGAAACAAAACAAAACAATAAACAATAAACAATCCTTTTTTATCGACTTTTTCAACAAAATTACTTCTCATACATCGTTGATTGAACATTATTTTGTTCTCAAATGCGCCACAAAATGTAATTCATCAGATGGTCATTAAAAAAAAAATGCTATAATTTATTCAGATAGCAATGTATTTATATGTATCTACATTTGTACAACTTGGTGCACTTTTACGCGTTTAAAATATATTTGGAACGGGTTGACAATATAAATATTGAAATCATTTAACCATCATAAAGGCAAAATCATTCAGACTGCGCAAGATAAGTATTCGGAAGATGAAATGCAATGGTATTTTGACACAATCAAGCAACGCAAAGGATAAGAAAAACATTTGACTTAAGCCTTTCTAAATTGCATTTAACTCTAATAAAATGGCTCACAAAAAGTTTGACACCTTTGCATCTCGCTTGATATGACATGAACTTACACAATTGAAGAGCACAATGGAAAAAAGGGCAGAGTCACATTTTTAAAAATTTTGTAGTTATGAGGGATAAATGAAAACATGTAACAGATGCTTATTTTCAACCAATCTCCAAGTGGAAATTGTGGCATAGTCCGTGTTGATTTAAAATAAGAATATATACTTTATAATGAACTAAAGAGAAGAGTCAAACATAAAAATTAAGTTTTCTCGAAATGTAAGAAATGTGACTCTGCTGTTTTTTCCCTTGTAGCTCTTCAATTAAACTACCGCCACCCCCACCCCTTCAAACTTGCAATACCCATAACTCACTCTAGATCCTCACCATTTTTATCCATCCTTTAGTTGAATACTATTAAACGCACCAACCCTTCCTTCTTCCGTCCCATCAGACCACACTGGTCTTCCGCCTCCTTCCTTTCACCCTCCACCTCTCACCTCTCCCCTTCCCTTTCACCTCTCTCCTTTCCCCCTTCACCCGCACCTTTAACCTCTAACTGACCAATCACCTCCCACCCCCACGTTTACCCTTTCACCTCCCACCATCCATCTCCCATTAGTTTTATCCTGTAATCTCTCACCCCCACAGGCCGGCGGCCCCGCTCCAGCCGTCTACCAAGCTCCCTCTGATCCCGTCAGCCACGCCCCCCGAGAACCGACTGGTACCGGTCAGGCCCTCCAACAATGGCGCCGGCGGCAAGGACTACCTGCGGGCGAGCGAGGCGGGCCACCTGTACGACCTGGCTGGAAGTGGCGGCCTCGGGCGTGGCGGGCGTGACGAGGAGAGGCTTCACATCCTGGAGACCCGCCTGGGCGTCACGGAGAAGTCCAACCGGGCGCTTCTGGAGGAGGTCATCAGGCTGCAGGGCGAGCTGCGCTTGATGGTCCGCCGCAATGAGGAGGGCATCAAGGTGACGCTAACAGCCGAATAGATGCTTAGTTAACGTGTTAAACTTTCATTAAGTTTATCACCATGAAATCCGACTAAGAAGGTTAAAAAATAGTCATTAGGCTCTACGGCGAGCTGCGTTTGATAGTCCGCCGCAAATGGAGGGGGATCAAGGTAACCCCAATTGAAATGTTAAATTTCTTTTCCTCCTCCTCCTCTTCCTCCTCCTCCTCCTCCTCCTCCTCTTCCTTCTCCTCCTCCTCCTCTTCTTCTTCTTCTTCTTCTTCTTCTTCTTCTTCTTCTTCTTCTTCTTCTTCTTCTTCTTCTTCTTCTTCTTCTTCTTCTTCTTCTTCTTCTTCTTCTTCTTCTTCTTCTTCTTCTTCTTCTTCTTCTTCTTCTTCTTCTTCTTCTTCTACTACTACTTGTTTTTCTTCTTTTCGTTCTTGTTCATATTTTTGTTTTCGTTCTTATTCATGCTCTTGTTTTTGTTCTTATTCTTCTTGTTCTTGTTCTTCTTCTGAGTTCATTTTCAGTTTAGCCTCTGCGAAAAAAGAGGCAGTCGGTTGCAGTGTTTCCAGTGCACACCATAATCTCTGTTCCAATGTTGTTTATGACGGTCATACTGTTTGCCTGAGCTGGCAATTAGAGTGGCTTGCCACGAGGACATGTTCTCGAGTTTGAAGGATGTCTCGGCATTCAGAAATTTGAAAAGTTCAATTAGTTTAATACCATAACATTTAGAAATTTGAAAGGCACATAATCATCCTTTTGGATTCAGGAGAAAGTTATCAGACTACAGGGAGAACTGCGCTTGATGGTCCGCCTCAATTAGGAGGGGATCAAGCTGGCCCTAAAAGGAATTTTTTTCAAGTTTAATCTAAGCCACTTGGTTGAACATAGGACCGCAGCAACTTCACTCCACGAAACTCTCTTCTGGCTGGCTCTCTTCAGCTCCATTCTTATAGGATCGGTTAATGTACGATTTATTTCTTGTTTCTATGGCAGTAACCGCTGAATCTAAGACGCCCTTCCTTTTTTATATAAATATGGTGCTAGGCAGGTTCGCATATAGGGCCACTACATCTACTTTATTCAAATCCAAAATTCGACTTCAAAAGACACAATTATATAGCAATTCTTAGACCTTCACAACACCTATTTATACACATTTTTGTTTGCTTTGTAATTTGTTTACGCATCTCTACTAATTATATATAATTGGTTACCATCTGGCCGACAGGACGAGCGTGTCTCGCGGCAGCACATCGAGGGATCCATGCACATGGTCAACGACCTCATCTCCAAGCTGTCCAGCCGCATCAAGGTGGCCGAAGACAAGATCATGGAGGAGCGGTCAGCGCTGTCCAGTCTGGTGTCCCACACCAGGGGCGTGGAGCAGGCGGTGGTCGCCAGCCAGAACAGCCTCAACATGAAGAAGGACTCGCAGTCCAGCAAGTAAGTACGGGGGCGTATTCACAGTCTAGCAAGTAAGTACGGGGGCGTATTCACAGTCTAGCAAGTAAGTACGGGGGCGTATTCACAGTCTAGCAAGTAAGTACGGAGGGCCTATTCACAGTCTAGCAAGTAATTGCGTTACATATTCACAGTCTAGCAAGTAATTGCGTTACATATTCACAGTCTAGCAAGTAATTACGTTACATATTCACAGTCTAGCAAGTAATTGCGTTACATATTCACAATGTAGCAAGTAAGTACGGGGGCCTATTCACAGTCTAGCAAGTAATTGCGGTACATATTCACAATGTAGCAAGTAAGTACGACTGGCGTATTAAAAAATTTAGATAGAAAGTACGGTGCGTATTTGCAGTCTAGAAAGAAAGCAGGGTGCGCATTCACAGTCTGACAAGAAGATACGGTGCGTAGTCATAGTTTAGCAAGAAAGTAAGAGGTGCGTATTCACAGCCTTGCACGTAAGTACGAAGGTGGAGGCGTATTCATAGTCTATCACGTAAGTACGGGTGCGTATTCACAGTCTGACAAGAAAGTACGGTGCGTAGTCACAGTCTGAAAGAAAGTACGGTGCGTAGTCACAGTCTAGCAAGTAAGTACGGTGCGTAGTCACAGTCTAGCAAGTAATTTCGGTACGAGGGTGGGGGCGTATTCATAGTCTAGCACGTAAGTACGGGGGCATATTCACAGTCTAGCAAGTAATTGCAGTACCTATTCACAATGTAGGAAGTAAGTACGATGGGCGTATTCACAGTCTAGCAAGTAAGTACGACGGCGTATTCACAATGTAGCAAGAAAGTACGGTGCGTAGTCATAATGTAGATAGACAGTACGGTGCGTATCCCACAGTCTAAAAAGAAAGCAGGATGCGCATTCACATTCTGACAAGAAAAAACGGTGCGAAGTCATAGTTTAGCAAGAAAGTAAGAGGGGCCTATTCACAGTCTTGCACGTAAGTACGAGGGTGGGGGTGTATTCATACTCTAGCACGTAAGTACGGGGGCATATTCAGTCTATAGCAAGTAAGTACTAGAAGCGTATTTGCAGTCTAGCACGTAAGTACGGAGGGCACATTCACGGTCTATAGCAAGTAATTACTAGAAGGGTATTTGCACTCTAGCACGTACATACGGTGGGCGTATTCACAATATATAGCAAGTCAGTACGGGGGACATATTCACAATGTAGATAGAAAGTGAAGGTGCGTATTCACAGTCTGACAAGAAAGTACGGTGCGTAGTCATAGTCTAGCACGTAAGTACGGGGGCATATTAACAGTCTATAGCAAGTAAGTACTAGAAGCGTATTTGCAGTCTAGTACGTAAGTACGATGGGCGCATTCACAATATAGCAAGAACGTACGGGGGACATATTCACAGTCTATAGCAAGAACTTACGGGGGGCATATTCACAAACTATAGCAAATAAGCGCTGGGATTTACAGAATATGTCTTCGATGTAGTTTCGGTATCGGTATCAGCTCTGAAAAGACATCATGGGTACAATCTAGCCGTTGCTGTGCCGACGAGTCGTAAATACAAACTCTTACTTTAATACATGGACGGTTGAAATTAGGAAGGTAAACGAAGGTAAAAACACATTATGATAAATCGATGCAAACAGTCGAACTGAAGTTCAATTAAAATATTTTTTAAAATTGTCCCTATCTCTCTTATTCAAACAATATGCCATGGTTTAATTAAGCAGTCTCTGAGCTGAGAGAAAAATGTTGTAATTTAGGCAAATATCTGAAGTTTTAACAGCTTTGAAAAAATCTTTTTGTGATTTTGTGCCCCATTATAGCTCTGGGAAACATAAGATCAAATAAATGAACCTAACCAGTTATGTTTGCAATAATGTTTCGTCTATCTATCATACTGGGCTGTTAAGATCTATTCCAATACATTCGTTTGCACCCACTAGACTCCAAGACTTCAACCTGCAGCTGAACGAGATGCAGCGGAGCCGGGACACCCTGGAGAAGCAAACGTTTGCGCTGACAGAGGAGCTGAGGGCAGTAAAGACCAAGGTGGAGAGCCAGACCATAGAGCTCAGCTCGACCATCAACGACCTCAAACTCAGGTCGCGCAGACTGGAGGAGGAGAACAAGATGCAGGTACAAGGGAGAGGGAGGGAGGGAGGGAGAGAGAATGCGAGAGACATAGACAGAGACAGAGAAATAGATATTATTAGAGATAATTGGAGGGAAAGAGTGAGTGAGTGAGAGTGAGAGACAGAGAGAGACAGACAGACAGACAGACAGACAGACAGACAGATAGACAGACAGAGAGCCAGTCCATTGTGCTCAACTCAAACATCAACGATTTCAAACTCAAGTCGCGCAGGCTGGAGGGAGGGAGGGAGGAAGAGAGAGATAGATAGAGAGAGAGGGAGAGAGAGAGAGAGAAGTCCATGTTGCTCAACTCAAACATCAACGACCTCAAGCTCAGGTCACGCAGGCTGGAGGAGGAGTACAAGAACAACAGCTACAAGGGGAGAGAGACAAAGAGAGAGACAGACAGACAGACAGACAGACAGACAGACAGACAGACAGGCAGGCAGACAGCCAGACAGCCAGACAGAGAGCCAGTCCGTTGTGCTCAAGTCAAACATCGACTTCAAATGAAAGACAGTTACTGTGTATTAAAGTAAAGATTATCTTTTCGTTGAAAAGATCATTATAAAATATAATGTTATATTTTGCTGGATGGTTGATTATAAAAAAAGAGTTAAACACTGAAGTTGTTTAGTGCTATCACAATGCAAGACCCTTCTATCCCCACCTCTTAGAAAAGAACCAGGAAGATGTTGAGTAAAAAGAAGTATTCTCAATCCACATTTCGAAATTCATTAAAAAATATAAACATTTGTGTCAGTTTTAGCTAAAAAGATAAATCCGAAGAGACAATAATGATTTGCTTTTTTTGCTCGTCATAGGCTGGATTATTACCTTGAGCCTTTAACGACGTCTGAAATCCCTCTAATGATTCAATTACTTGTATTATCAATGCTAAAAGCATTAAAGTTTTAGGCATTATTTGGCATTAATACATGGTATTCGTATTTTTAAATTAAATACTTGAGTCGATGAAGATAGGTGAAGTTGAAAGGGGGGCGATGTGGTCTATGGGTAGAACATCGGCTTCCGATTCAAAAGGTCCCGACTTCGAATCCTGGCTGTTGCGTTCCCTACTGCTTAGGTCGGTGTCAGTATAATGTGACCGGCTGAGACAGGATTCATGGTATCCCCGCCCTGTCTCTTGTGTGGCAGTACATAAAATTGTCAGACGTTCGTCTTTGGGCCCGTCCACAATATAGCCTATATAGTGCTGTTATTGGACTTTAAACCAACCCAACCAACCAACCAGCGAAGTTGAAAAATTGTTGTAAAATTTCCCATTTTCTCTTGTTTCCTGTGTAGCTTGATGCTCTAAGAAAACAAGGCGACATGTACAGCTCAACAGAAACTACCACAACACACCTACGCGGACAAGTCGAAAATAGGTACACTTTTTATCGAAACAAACATGATCCAAAACATCAAGGTTACTTGCAGTTTGCGAAAGAGTATCTTTCAAAGGGACACTGATGTTTTTATGAATCATAAACCAGTAGCTTCTAATTGAGAGGTAGAATTGCTTTTATTTTGTTTTGTAAATTACTCTAGCAATCTTTAACTGAGTATGTAGCAGTGAATTTAACCCAATGGTGAAGAGTTCATCTACAAAATGTATTATACTTCATATTTAAAATTCCAACAAAATACATACAGAATCCTGATATACATACTTTTAAATAATTACAGGCTGTCTGAGCTGCGTGACGTCATCATGGAGCTACGGAAGAAGCAGGAACAGGAAGCCACAGAGAGGCGCACACTGGAGCAAGGAGTTCAACACCAGTGCGTTATAGTGCTGGACATGCAGCTCTAATGGAAAGACATAAATAACTTATTAAGAATTCACAACAAAATAAAGGTTCATCATAATTATAGGGTATTTGGATGTAGCATCATATACGTAGCTGACCTTATACATTCTAATTACCTTTGATTACCACAGAGTGAACAGCCTTCAGCAGACGATATCTGAGCAGAACCGGAAGCGAGAGGAATCCCTTCATGCCCTGGACATGCTGCACAGAGAGAGGGAACACGTCGCAGAGAACGAGAAACTCAAACTACAGGTCAGTATTGTTCTCTACTTCCCATATCTGTTTTTAACATAATTATAACAAGGCTTTGTATTCCCGCAAACATAGTGTAGTAAGTAGAATGCCATGGTAGCTTACAACTCGTTGTATGCTTTCTTATTCTTATTTCTTAAGACGAGGCGTAAGCTTATCACGACATTGTACTTAAGACCCATAGACAGTGTCTAGAGGTGCACTGCCCTATGGGTATTCATCTATCTGTGTAGTTTCCAAAAATATTTTATGCATAATAATTAAAAGGAAATGAATTCCTGCTTCATAGTGTTAAAATGTTTTTGCCTTTTGGCTCTTCTTAACCAAGGATTATTTAGTTATATGCATGATAAGGTATAGTAAGGCATTGTAGTAAAATGCATAGTCATGGGTAATTGGGCATTTTCAACAATATGCATTATAAGGGATACCTAGTCATATATAAAATATGTATAGTAACTGAAAGCTAGGAATTGTCGTAACATATGTAATAATGAATATTGAAAAAAATATATGGGTGTTTTGAAGACTAGACATAGATTTAAATTAATGTTTTACAAGTATTGTATTGTAAAAGGAGGAAACTATTACCACATTTACCCAAACTATTTCCTTTGTCAACCTTACAGGGCCGGATGTCAGAGACAGTGGAGGAAGTCAACAAACGGATTTTAGCAAAAGAAATTAAACTGAGGGAAGAATTACAAGAGAAGTACAACCAGCTAGAAAGGGTAATTAAAAAACGAAAACAAAAAACATTCCAATAAACAAACAAACAAATAAAAAAAAATAACAGTAACCCAAAAAATCACTAGTACATGTCTATTTTTTAATGATATGTAGAGAAACAAGAATCTTATCACATGGGCGGGAAGAACAAATTCACAAGATCCATATCTTAATTAGTGGACGTGGACAAAGGAAGCCACTTGTCATTGGCTTAGTTTTCACCAAGTTGCTTTGGATTTACAAATTATAATAATTATGCAGATCACACACTTAGGGTTTGATTCCGACAGTTAGTTTAAACACAACTTAAAGCTTACCAGTACACATTTATGTATTTAAAATTTGAGTTGCACACAGAATCCTAAGGTCTCTAATCAAGTTGCTAAATCCTGGGCTCTTTCTCTCTTCCAGTGGTTATCTAATCTCTTCATAATTATTTATTCTGATTATTTTCTAAAAATGAACCCAGACAGACCAAATGACCTTTTAACGGGTCGGGACAACAAATCTCCATTCCGAGATCCTCTCAATTTAAAAACAAACAACTAAACAAAACACGACAAAATCATGACTGGATAGCCAATGGCTCAGAACCTCCACATTAGATAATCAGCCTTGTAGTAATAGAATGGCCTGAGGATATGATATATCATGTCTTGCCTTTATCTTGAGCTTTTGTCTTCTGTCAATGCCGCCTGTCGCCGTATAGGATCCCTTAGGGGAGCATAGAAGACGTTAAACCGGAACAATTTCTCTCCCTATAGAGAAGACAAAGCTCTGAACTAATTATGTGTATATCCATAACCATGGAGTAAATTCCTAATTTTTTTAGATTGACACTTTTTTTTTCAGAACAGCTTAAGGTACTCTGTGCAATTAGTTCTCACTCACACGTGAAATCAATGTGTTCCATCAATGTTTCGGTGTTTACAGATTATCCAACAAGAGCAACAAATGCGGCAAAAATACGAGGCGGTTATCAGAGAGGAAAACGACAGACGGTGGCAAGGCCTCAAGAAGATTAGTGACGATGAAATGGCGACTATCAGAGACACTTTTCAGGTTGGTTATATAAAAAACAATTGTACTTAATGTTCAGAAAAGCAAAGTCGCCTTTCGGCAAAAAATTGATTTATCTCTTAGTTAAATAATATTTAGTTCTACTAAGTTACCGTACCAAGAAGTCAATCCCCTTTGACCACTTTCGTCTCAGTATAGCTAGTTAAGGCTACAGGCCGTATGTGCGAACTCTTGAGTTTAAACAGGAGTTTCCCCGAAGGCTATATTTAGACATAGACCTAGTTCGTTCCTAAAAAGATTGATGATCGTCTGGTGTCCTCTTGTTGTTGCCACCACAGTAGCTTAAAAGGTCTAACCCAAGGTGGAACTGGATATGAGGCTTGGGCGATGCAGTGACCTAAACAATCGTGATAAAATACACAACTTGTTGTTCCAAAGTAAAAACTGAAGGATCAGATCGCTACTTTCCACCTAACTATTGTGCCTCTTTTGCGGTTGCTTTTCTGTAGCTACCGGAAAAAAAAAAAACATCGAATAGGCCCTACCTCTTGCTTGTTGTGCGATACACCGATATGATTTCTGCAGCTCAGCTACACTGAGAGCAGGCACTTTAGGCGTTATGGTCTCTAGCCTATATATACCCACACACACACACATATATATATATATATATATATATATATGCCTTATCATGTTGTACATACATGTGCCCATAGTTCTAATCTATTTTTAGGGTTAAACATACTTTTCAAGGCCCACCACTCCGTCTCGACCAAGCTCTTGATAAAATGGCCAATATGGCGTCTGCATTCTGGGGACAGTGGTCTCCAACTATCAACGGGAGTAGTGTCCCTTGGTGGATGACTCGTCTGCGAATGTCCACCAACCTTTCCTCTATCTAGACCATTTCCTTTCATTTGCTTTCCATTGTTATTTGGTGATGGCAGTACATTGTGATTGTGTTCTTTGGTAGGAGCTCCAGTCTCAAATGTTTGGATATTGTTTCCAAAGGTAGATTGTACATTTGGTATTTCTTGGTTGTCTTGTAAAGTTGTTTCATCGTTAAAGAATAGCCTGTCTTCGTTCGAATTACTCAAAACAGCTGTGAGTCCAAGTCTTTCGATTACATGAAATCTGAAATAAGCAGATATGAACTGATAATTTGGAATGCAATGATGTACGATACCATTTTTTTTGTTTTATTGCTATATTGTTTACCATTATATAAGGCATATATTCTTTTAGTTCGTTAAAGCACAAAATACCGAGATCTCACAACTTTCTATACAAAGATAAAACATGCTGTAACTTTATTATGCCTAAAATATGCTGTAACTGCATTCTGTTTAAAACATGCTGTAACTGTTTTCTGCTTAAAACATGCTGTAACGGTACTCTGCTTAAAACATGCTGTAACGGTACTCTGCTTAAAACATGCTGTAACTGTCTTCTACCTAAAACATGCTGTAACTGTATTCTGCTTAAAACATGCTGTAACTGTACTCTGCTTAAAACATTCTGTAACGGTACTCTGCTTCCAGTCGGAGCGCCAGAAGAGCAAAGAGGCGATGGGCAAACTGGATGATTCCATCACTCTGCTGGAGAAGCAGCTGGCCGAGCAGAAGAGACAGAGCGACAAAGTCGTGGCGGCCGAGATCAAGTCCAGGTAAAGGGTTTTGGGTGTTTCTACCCCCTCCCCCCCACTTTCTCCCACTCTCTGTCTCTGTTTCTGTCTCTGTCTTTCTCTATCTCTCTTCTGTTTCTGTCTCTGTCTCTGTCTGTCTGTCTGTCCGTCTGTCTGTCGGTCTGTCTGTCTGTCTGTCTGTCTCTCTGTCTCTCCCCCCCTCTCTCTCTCTCTCTCTCTCTCTCTCTCTCTCTGACTTTCTGTCTCTGAATCTCTGTCTCCCTCAATCACGTCTTCATTATGTTTAATTGTTCTTTCAATGTATCTGTCTCCCATTCGAGTGGTCAAAAGTTTGATTATGCGAATATAAAAAATTGCAATTAGAAAGAGATCAATATGTTTAATTGTTCTTTCAATGTATCTGTCTCCCATTCGAGTGGACAAAAGTTTAATTATGCGAATATAGAAAATTGCAATTAGAAAGAGATCATGCACTTTCCCCCCCCCCAAACCCCTAACAAAAAAATTTTTTTTTTCGGAGAAACTCATTTCACACATATCTATATTATATACACAGTACCAATTTCGAATAACATAATAAGTCTATGATATTGATACACATTTGATGTGCCAAGATAAATCATTAATGGGTTTCGCATGACAATGCATAGACTGGCATTGTCTCCAGAAGAAAAAAATCCAGCCTATATGAAACAACAAAACACAAACAATCGAGCAACAGTGAACTGCCGTATTTGCTCGATAAATTGAATCTATGGCAGACTTTGTGTCTTTTAACTACGTTCCATAACCCTTGATGGATTAACATCCCTAGTTAAATTTGTTTATCCCCCCCCCCTACAAATACCTATATAACATAGTACGAGGGGTGTTCATTATGTACCTTCGGAGAAACTCATTTCATATACATCTATTTTAATATACACAGTATCAATTTCGAATAACACAATAAGTCTATGATATTGATATACATTTGATGTGACAAGATAAAACATTAAGGGACTTCGCATACAATGAACTCCCGTATTTGCTTGATAAGTCAACTTGAACCTATGTCTTTTAACTACGTTCCATAACCCTTGATGGATTGACACCCCTAGTTCAATTTGTTTATTTCCCCTCTACAAATACCTAAGTAACACAGTACATACAATATACTATCCCACTGTTTTTAACACAGAAAGCAGCATGAGAAATCAACGAACGAGAAACTGGCACATGTAAACGAAAAGATATCACTGGCCACATCCTCACTACAGACAGCCATAGGTGGAGTACAGGGAACTTTCGCAAACCACACTGACAAGGTGGGAAATTCTCAACTTTTCGTACCTCATTCATTTTCATTTTGCCATCGTACATATTATATTTTGGATTTCCTAAGAATAAGATCGTCCATCAAAATTATTTTTCTCAATGGTAAATTTTTGTTGGATTGACTCCAGACTACTTGGTCGATAAAGCACGAGAGTGAAGAAATGAAGCTTCAAAATTTCGGTATTGACTATTCAAACAATTGCTCAACTACTTTTGGATTCTTCAAGAAAACTGAAGGAATAACACTTAAAATTTAATGTTTGACTTATGTTAATGTGTTATATTTCAATGTGTTTTTTGTGGTTTCAAATACTATTTTAATAAGCATATATTTCTTATACATATATTGCAAAAGTGTAAATGTTTTCTGTTCGTTGAATAAGACTGTCCTTGTTGTCTATGTGATGCTGATTATGGAAAACAAATGTGTGAATTCATTTCATTCAAACGCCAAACACTAAACATTTGCACTGTATCGTCTAAGTCTTCACATCGTTCTGCATGTTCAGACTGCCTTTGCAGAACAATAAAGTTTCATTTTCACCTTCATTCTCTTCTGTTGCGCCACTAGATTCGATCCGAGGTGAAGTCCATAGTGTCTGCATCGGAGCAGGCTAACACCCGAGCTCTCACAGATCTGGACGCCAAACTTCAGAGCGTGAAGAAGAAAGTCACTGACCTCGAACAGCAGCTGGAGGGTCGCATTTCGGAAGTGAGTCCCTCGTTAATACGAACCCCCAAGGGCATGGTTTTGGGGCATAAAAGATGAAATACTTTTATAGATAGCACCACTCCCACTTCTACCACCACTATCACCACCACCGCCACTACCACCACTACCACCACTACTACCACCACCACCGACACTACCACCACCAACAACACCACCAACAAACAACAACGTTAACTGATGTCGACTTTAGTCTTTGACAAAACAACATATTTTTGCTTGTGTTAGAGAATCAATGCCACCACGACGTCGACCACCGTCACCACAAACACGTCAACCACTACCACCGTCACCACAAACACGTCAACCACTACCACCACCACTACCACCACCACCACCACACCACCACCACCACCACCACCACCACCACCACCACCACCACCACCACCACCACCACCACCACCACCACCAACAACAACAACAATAACAACAATTTAGGAGTAAGGTGGATAACCATTTTCATACGAAAATAAGTGTATGTTTGTGTCCCAATATTTATACTAAATTCATCTTTTTGTTAAAATCAATTATAGCATTATTCATATTTTGATAAGTGTAAGTATAATTTTGTTTTTCTTTTACTGACAGTTCTACAAACCATTATCTAGATTGACACATATGGTAAAGCTGACGCTAAGAATTCATCTTTCTCACTTCCAAGAAAATCTGATCTGAAAATGTCATGCCATATTGGTTTGTCAAGTTTACCAAATGCTTTCATTCCCTAAGGATTAGCAAAGATATTGATTTTGATGATCTTTCTTTTTATTTTTCTATATAATTTTCATTGAAGGTGTTGTTTTCTTTATCTTACTTTATGAACATGAAGCTAACGCTATGAAGATATCAAATGAAAATAACCTTTAATGATGATTTTTGGGTCATTGATGAGAAGCATGATTGCAACAAAGATAAAACTAGAATGTGACATTAAAACGAATCAAATTTGACCAATCACGACATTGGAAGAAAAGCAGATTTTTAAAAGGATTTTCTTCTCTACAATATTCAAGAAAGTGATTTTTTACGGATAACCAACAGAAGGATCAAGCACTAAGTGACATAACGTCTTTTTTAACTCATTCTGTTTCCAATTTAACTGTATTTGGTTTATCATTTGCTTTATTATTGAGTATCGCCTTTTAGCTTCTATACCAGCATAAACAACAGTTGTTAGCTCTAATTGTTGGAGCCTTTACAGCTTTATTTTTTCACCTAGTCACCAGCCCTTAAGAAAAAAAAGTCTCAGAGAAGAGTGAGGGATTTAGGCTACTAGTTCTGCTGGTTTAGAAGTCCTAAACATTGGTAGGTTAACTGAATCGGTTGAAATACTTTTTAAACCTTTATCACCACAAACATTTCTAAACTCTTTATGTTACTTATGAAAGTTTTCTTTATTAGTAGAAAAGAGAAAGCAATATCATAACGGCAGTGTCTACTTTATTATTTTGCACACATTCTTTATTTCTCTATCTTATTCATCTCATGTGTTCCTTTTCATTGTGGACTTTTATAGTTCAAATCGATACGAAAGGTAAGCAGAGCCCAGAGTTGACAGCCACAAGACAGTTTCCAAACCGTCTGGCTTTCTTTTCCACCTTTCGTGGGTACTTAAGCATCATTTTTTAAAATATAAATATAGTTAAAAACACAAAAACTTTAAGATATTATTATCGAAAGTTTGGTTTCTTTGTTTCATAAAAGAGAGAAAATTTAACACCAGGTTGAAATGATACATAAGTAGTAATTTTTCTGTTTAGATTTAGCATCACTTTTGTAAAAAAAATGGTAAAATGCAACTTTATACCAGATACTTTTTAATTGTTTTAAGATGAGGAAATATGGCTTCAGGTTTAAATGAAACAAAAATGTACACCTTGTGATAAAAATATTAATTTTGTAATTGCAGTGTAAACGAGTCGTGATTTGAGTGAAAAACTAGAAATGAGGGGATTGTACTTACAAGATAATTTTAATTTTAATTTTTAAAATTGCCTATGCCTATCCCGTAAAATTAATATTGACCATCATGAATATTCTTAAAACAAATTCACAAATTAATGCTAATTTTATTTGCCGGTATTTCCAAAATAACTTGCTTTAACCCCATTCTGTCGTGACTTCCATGTCATTCTCGGCGACAGCCTAGATTTGCACAAATCGTTCGCAAGAAAGTGATTAACTCTAACAAGCCGGCCAACTGTTTGGAAACTATGCTTGATGGCCTGCGCGACCAGGTAGCTCAGAGGGAGCCAGTGAAATCTGTAGTCAATGGGATTCCTTATCAACATAACGTTGTTCTCCTAGTTAGCATGCCGGAAAGTTGTGAAATATCACATTTTAAGTTTGAATAATTTGAAGTATTAAATTGTTGTCCTAGTATATAGTTATGGCATATTACACTTTATATTTCCACAAACGTATCACATTTTACTTTCAATTTGTACTATCTGGTATAAGTTATGAAATGTCACATTTCTGTTTCACAAAAGTATCGAGTTGTTGTCCCCGTCGACATGCCGGATAAGATATATGTAATGTCACATTTTTGTAACACAAAAGTATCAAGCTGTTGTCCCTGTTGGCATGTCGGAAAAATTATAAAATGTCACATTTCAGTTTCATAAAAGTATCAAGTTGTTGCCCCTGTCGGCATGCCGGACAAGTTATGCCAAATCACACCTCTGTTATACAAAAGTAAAATCTATAGGTTTGGAATATCGTTATAATTATCAAGCCGTTGTCCCATGTGGCATACCGGATCAGTCATGACATCCCACACGTCTAAAGTTTAATACACACAAGAATCAAGTTGTTGTCCTAGCTGGCATGCTAGATATGTTTTGTCAAGTCTCGTTTGTATTACGCAAAAGCCAAACTTATAGTTTTAAGAATTCCTTATGGGTATCAAGCTGTTGCCCTAGCTGGCATGCCAGATAAGTTATGAAACGTCACACTTCCTTTAGATAAAAGTATCAAAGTTTTGTCCCAGCTCGATTGCTACACAAGTTATGAAATGTCACACTATTACACAAAATAATTGTGGTGTTGTTCTAGCTGGCATACCGGTTTAATTTAAACACTGGCACTTAATTATTACACAAAAGCCAACAAGATCATAGCTGTACGAATCCAAAATTATATTGGTGCCCTAGCTGGCAATACCGACTGAAAATGAGCCAAACAAATGCCTTCAATTATTTTACCTATTAAAGTAAACTAATGAAAATTCTCGATATTTCTACCGTTACGTCTCTTTACCCTGGTTGAGAACATCTTGTGATGATACCCACTTTTTGATTAGCAATAATTATAATGTAATTTCAACTCTAACATCTACTCCGAGTTTCAGGAAATCCTTCGCATGACCATCGCCTCTCCACGCTGATGCTCTAACCCCTTTCATCATTTTCATTACATAGGCCTACTCATTTTTAAATTACTTTCATTGGCATTTTCTTATTTTAAGGGTTATAGTTATAATGGTAACCTATATTACATTAACCACTGATATACTCACTACCATTATATCAACCATGATGCATGCTAACGTATTTATCCTGTTATTTACTTTGTCAAGAATTCGGCTATTGCATTAGCGACGTATCCGGAGGTATCTTGTCGTTGCACTTTTGATGTTGTAGATCGCGATGTTTTCCTTTCTACTTGTATCTGTACTTCACCCACTCGTGTGTCGTGTCCATGTGCCTTATATGGCTGACATCTTAAACGTTACAGTTAGTTGTTCTAGATTCTTATGTTTTTCTTTATACATGTATCTGTATATAACACCTAAGGCTGCTAGTACAATGTCGCGGTAGCTAGCGACTCGTCGTAACAATAATTATAAGAATAAGGAGACTTACGAGGGGTCGTTACGTATCACGACATTGTACTTACAACACCTACTCTTCCATTATTTTCATGTGCATAAGAGCTATCATGTGGTTACACATCATGGATGCTGCATTTTGCGATGTTTTCCCTATACACATGTATCTGTACATTACACCTACTTGTGTGTTGAGCTCATGTGCCCTAGAGATATCTTGTCATTGCACGTTGATGTTTTAAATCTTAACGTTTTTCACTGAACGTGTCCCTTGTTCCTAATTATTTTTTCAGTCGGTGTGTCATATCCCAAGCCTCTACCATGTTGTTTTTTTAAACTTTGTATTTGTATTAAATAGCTGTTTTCAATGTTTCAACGAGCTTCCTAATACTGCAAACAAAGTAGTGAACTCTTCAAGTTAAAAACAAAACAAAACACAAGACCAATATATTTTTAACGTTAGGGCCTTGAGTATGTATTAAGGCCTATTTGTCATTTTAAGTGTGAAATTGATCTGTGAAATTCTTATAACCACTTTTCATTTTGTTTCTTACAACTTTTTGTATCATGAATTACTTATTGTATTTAGTTCTTCCTCATCTCCACACAAAAAGTAAATCCTTTAAGCAATCGAGAGAAAACATTTAGGAGAGGATACAAAAGTCTTCTCAACAAGCTTTCCATAGTCTTGTTTCAACACAACCAGATTTTTAGCAAATCACGTTTTAAAACCCCCCAATAATTATCATGGATTACTGTTTGCTATTTAATAATAATAAATAATAATAATGAAGATCATTTATATAGCGCTTCTTCCAAGAACATGGCTCGAAGCGCTTTACAATGCATAACAAAGAAGCAAACATGCAACACATAAGAAAACATACAACCATTCACAACTCACTTGCTACATATTCAACGTTTGATAGATAAGCAATAATGAATAATCACATTGAAAAAGAAAAAGAAGGGCTCTCATTAAGGTAAAAAATTTACCACCTAACTGGCGCGTGACATCTTGTGAACAGCAGTAACAGCACCAACAAGAACAACAACAACTAATACTTCTACCACAACCACCATCAGCAGCAGCTTATCTAAAGGAGAACAAATAACGTCATGTTCAAACAAAGATTGGATCTCTTTTTTATATAAGGAACTTCCTTTAACTTAAGATTAAAAGCAAACAGGAAAATACGAATTAGACTTGGACCTTAATACATTGCCCTACAGTTTATATAATGGTTTTGCTCACATTAGTTTTTGCTTTTTTTCACAAACTATTGTAACATGATTATTTTCTCTTGTGTGGTATTTAGTGTATTATGAAAGAAAGATTTGTATGCGTTTGACAGTTTGAGTATTTATAATTATGGAGTTATATAAATCGGCTTATTTTCTAAACAAATTTTTTCCTTCGATAAAACATTCTAAAATACAAAGTAGATCCAGACCAAATTACCACAATGTAAAAATTCTGTTAAATTAAAAAAAAAGATAGAAAGTTATTTCCGCACGTGAATAGTTGGACTTTTTTTTTACTCCGTTTTAAAAGATGGTGTTTCATTATATAAACATTATAACAAATAACAGGAATGATTATTTTAAAGAGAAATACATTTGTGGAAGAAACTGAGCAATAGAAAGGGAGGATGACATTCTTTCCGAATAGGTATAAAAGTAAAACCATAGATGACTGAATAAACAGAACGCATTAACTTTTTCCCATAACGCCGCACACTTGTGCGCATCGCTTTGCTCTTGTGTTATCTCATCTTTGCATTAAATAGTTAAAAAAAAAAACGTTTTGTACGGAGATAGCGCGCTGTCTTCTAGAACTTATCCTAAGCCCTAAGAGGTCCTATACGACGTGAAATAATTGATAATATCAAAGCTTTAACCTTTTCTAAAATTATTTTAAAAAATCCTTGTAGTGCGCACACATCGAATACTGGCTTTAAATCATGTGACAAATTATGAAAAACATAAATTATTGTTTTTTTGTGTGTGTGTGTAATGGGAACAATCTCGCACTTGCCCGACCGGTCTTGTATTTTGTTAACGCCAATACAAACAATATTGAATCCAAGACTTTTTATAACAAGTCAAATCACAAGGAAAATGGCAAGGGTGATAGTCTGTAAAATTTACTTTTGAGCATCTACTTGTTTGGTGTTAACTAAGAGTTACTTTACGTGATGAGTCCAAGCACAACTTTAAGTTTACGAATAATTATGATGATCTATCAGCTGATAGATTGTATCGAGCATAATGAAGTTTTATTTTTTACTTTGAAAGACATTGTCTAATCTATCTTTACACATTTTAGCAAAACGAGGCGCATTTCTTTTCACTTTAACTCTTATTATGATTTAGCGAGTTTTGTTTTAACGAATTAATGCTATTGATGTGACTAAAGGTGTGTTTACCTGTCTGCCTGAGCATAAATGTGAAATTCACTTTCCTTTCTTTGTTTCTCGCCGTACTTTGTGTTAATGACTCTATAATTAATGGATGATTTAATTTGTTTCTGCCTTTCACATTTTGTTTTTTTTATTAGTACGTCTTAGTATGTCTTTCCTCTCCACCATTTTTATTTGACCAAAAGCTTGTTTTAGTCGGTTTATAATCTGTTTTGGCGTTTATTAGTCTACGATATATTCTAAAATCATTTTCTATTTAATAGCATGCCATTAAGATAATTTCCCAAGTTATTTCTAAATACGATTTTGTCTCTTAGGAATAGTTTTCGATCCTTGTACCCCAGAATCTAAAGTAAACAAACTATTGAAAATTTTTGCGCTCCACATTAACAGGACGCCTACTATTGTTCTAATTTGTACACATCTGGTCTTTTAATTCTTAATTTAACATAAAAGCCCAATAATTTGTCAGTAAAAATGCCTCCACCGCAGGTCAAAACTGTGGTTATAGATGGGTTTTTTTTATAGTCCATTTGTTATTAACGTCCTTTTTCGGTATAACTTGCGCTGTTTTTACTGCGCTACATTAATAACTAAATTAAGTATGCTTATAGATTATAATGATGTTTTTTACCCCCCTAGGGTTCTCATGAGTTCAGAGAGAGAGAGAGAGAGAGAGAGAGAGAGAGAGAGAGATAAATAGATAGAGAGAGAGAAAGAGAGAGATAGATAGATAGAGAGAGAAAGAGAGAGAGAGAGAGAGAGAGAGAGAGAGAGAGAGAGAGAGAGAGGAGAGAAAGTATTTATTTATAATCTGAAAATACTTAATGATTGCACTCTTTCTCTTCATGGTCATCTTCCACTTTCTCTCACTTCCTCTCCTCCGCTCTCTTTCATCTTATTCTTTCCTTATTGCTTTCGTATCTAATTATATCTTTCTAAATGAACATTTCACAAGAAATGTCCTCTTGGAAAAATATTTGCCCATTTATAACAATAGAAATCGTTTTGTAATTGTATATTAATATATAAATATCAACATTTCCTAACAACCTATCGCGTTCTCTGTTCACGATTTCGTTTGTGTTTTATTTTAATCCTTATGCTGCGAAAGGCGCTGGAATTTAACGAGGTAATTATGTATAAATATATATATGTTTTTTTTTCTTTTTTCTTTTTGTTAAAAGAATTATGTTCTCGACCAGATTTTCGCCACAAATAGTTTGCCCTCATGGTCTATATTAGGCCTGTATTCATTGTCCATACAATTATTTCACCTCACGGCCCAAACACTTAAATTTATGCGTGTTTCGAAATATGGATGTAAAACGAAAAATGCAGTTAAATGAAGAGAAATCGAGTGAAATTGAAAGGAGATAGAGGAGAACCGGGGAGAAAACGGACAGATAAAGAAAGAGAGAAAGAGAGAGAGAGAGAGAGAGAGAGAGAGAGAGAGAGAGAGAGAGAAAGAGAGAGAGAGAGAGAGAGAGAGAGAGAGAGAGAGAGAGAGAGAGAGAGAGAGAGAGAGAGTATAGACTGAAAACGAGATAAATAGATAGATAGACACATAGATAGATAGTTGGATAGATAGATGAATAGATAGATAGATAGATAGATAGATAGATAGATAGATAGATAGATAGATAGATAGATAGATAGATAGATAGATAGATAGATAGATAGATAGATAGATAGATAGATAGATAGATAGATAGATAGATAGATAGATAGATAGATAGATAGATAGATAGATATATAGATAGGTAGATAGAAAGATAGATAGATAGATAGATTTATTGATTTAAAAAAAAAGAATTATTGTAGCTAACCTTGAACAAGATAGATCAATACTAGATTGATAGCTTAATCACTCCTTGCTCAGTGATACAATAGTCGAAAGAGCCAACTCTCTAGGGAGCTCTGGTTTTTTGTGCGTGACTCAGTCCTCTCTCAAAATTTGGACTATTGTCATTAGTTACTTTAAAATTCTTTTAATATGTAATCAGTGTAACCTATTTGTCTTGTTTGGACTGACAGAACCATCGTCAATAATTTACAAAGCCAGAATATTCGCTATAATCTTTTTACTCTACTAATTCTTTATTAAGCGCTATTTTGTTAAAACAAGTAACACTATACTTATATTCATATTATTTTTTTTCACTCAAATAACACAACGGCTAAGTGAGTCACTCGTTGCCTGTTGCAGTCCATCTCTTAGAGAAGCTACTATTTTTAGAAACTCCAAAGACAGACCACGTGACAAGAAAGGTGACATCTCTGGGTATTCCCTTTGATTTAATATTCAAGATGGTCTAAGGGCAGACAACTCAAGCCGGATTCCATCAATCAAGTCTTTATCCGCTACCCTCAACTTAGATACTATAATGACCACTATGGTATATTTTTCTATCCACTAAAGTGCACCATATACATACCCACTATGATGATTTATCCACAGGCCACCGCCATCTTGGCTCAAAACCTTAGGGAGAAGGTGGAGTCCATTTCTCTTTGGCAAGACGTCACTAGTCAGACGATAAGGGAGCTAAACCAAAGCATACAGGGGATTCCCAATGAGGTAAAAGAAAAAAAAGCTCTGTAAAGATGTTCACAATAATAACACGTGATCACTTCAAATAGGTACATAATTGTTTTGTGTGTGTGTGAGTGTGTTACTGTACCTAGTGTTTAAAGCGAGGTCTAGAAAAACAATAAAGCATTATGAAAGCTACATTTTAAATACCATCCTATTTTTAAAATTTTGCTATTTAAATGATACTTTTTTTTTTAGAAAACATTTCATTAATTTAGCAATGAACTATTTTGCCCCGATCTAACTGCGACTGTTGTATCAAACATTTCGGTATAAAATATTACACAACCTATTCCCATCCATATTTTATTGACCAGAAAAGTTCTGCTTTTCTTTTTATCATCTCCTATAACCTCTGACTGCCTCCACTACCAAAATGCTTCTTCCCATCAGTAATTCGATGAATAGTGCACTATTGTTGATTTTCTGTTTCTTGTTACATACCTTCTTTGCTTTTGACTGCTTCTTCCCACCAACAGTTTCTGTCCACTTTGACGAACATATCACAATTATAAAATATCATTTCTTTTCTATATCTTCTGAACAGCTTTATGCTTTGGAAGAGAAACAGAGGCTACTAAAGCACGAGCTCGACTCGAGGGTGACATCAGAGACTGAATCCAGGTAAATGGTTTAATGATAACTACGATTTGACAATGGAAGTTTAAGGTATCTCGTTATAGATGGCAATGATGATTATGATGAATTATAAGTTTTGGACTATTCAGATACTGTGTGATGAAAATGGAGGAGAAAAAATAGAGAGATAAAGGGAGGGAGAAGGGAATGTATAGGGTGTGAATAAGATGAATAGACAGAAAAGAAAAATTATATTCTTTTTTCTAAACATTCAGACTTGTAGTGGAAAGAAAAATACCACAACAAGATTAAAAGGGAAAACGGATATTATATATATATACACACATATAAAGAGAGAGAGAGAGAGAGAGAGAGTCAGGGATAGAAAGAGAGAAAGAGAGGTAGATGAAACACAACTAGAACATGTAGAAACAAGGCACAGGTTAAGATAGATCATGAGTTTAATTGAGTTGAGTTAGTTTAATGTCCAACGGCGGCACTAAATAGTCAATACTGTGGGCGGGCCCCAAGACATTATATTATATATACACCGGTATATTCTGAGAGATGTTGTATCCTACTGAGTTAATGCAAACACCAAAACATTGGTGTCGGAACATCGTGACCACCTTTTCAACAGGAAAATGCTGTGATAGAAATGTTATTTCTCATTCACTGAGGCCTTCGGAAGTGAAAATAAGCAGAAGTAATGAAAAAAGTACGAAAGCACTAACAAATAAGAAAAAAAACACTAAACAAAATAAAACAAAAAGAAAAACAAACCCTGGACAAAACTAGAAAAATAATCCTTATAAAACTACAAAAACTAAAAAGCTCACGGATATGTCAAACCCTGTACGGTCACAGACACAATGAACACTAATGGTTCCTTACAAAAATACCATACCATTGTTCACTCAAATCTTAAGGGTTGAACTACAGGTATTGACATTTTGATGATTTTTTCATTCGCTGTTTATGACCCTTCTTGAAAACTTAGGAGACGTAAAAGTGTATACGGCGAAATAGTACTTTTTTCCACCACGTTTTTGATTATTCCTCCTTGCAGTTTGTTTTTAGTCGTTAAATATCGATTTACCTCCCGATTCTTGACTACTGTTTTGTTATTCCTATTCGGGCCTTTTATTTTTAGACACAAGTCAAAATAAACGATTTAATATGTTTGTTTATTGCAAACGGCCTTGAAAGACATAACTGTAGAACCATTTTTCTTCTCTATTTAAAAACCAACAATATATTATTTGTTTCTTTCTTGTCACTCGGTTATTACGTATTTTGAAAAATTTGAGACAATATTTATTTGCATATTTTTCTGATGTCTGTATGCTCTTCGTGTAAAACGCTCCACAGTTTTCACAAACTGGTGCTATTGATGATACTTTTGTCTTCTGAAATTTCTTTCTACTTAAAATTTCACGTGTATTGTGCTATTGAAAAACCTTTTGCTCATTAAATGTTGTTGTTGTCTTTGTTTTGCACCTATTTGCATGGAGACCGCGCAGGGATACCTTAAAAGAAGCAAAATCATTACTTGTTCTATTTTGTGTTAATATCATCTTTCATCATACCCCTCCCCCAACCTCTCTTTCTCTCTCTCTCGCGCTCTCTCTCTCTCTCTTTCTCTCTCTATATCTCTCTCTCTCTCCTCTTTCTCTCTCTCTCTCTCTCTCTCTCTCTCTCTCTTATTTCTCTTTTTTTATGATTATGATCACTTACGGTTTCGCCTTTTTCCTGTAGAATCCGAGATGTGGAAACGCTGAAACATGAAGTGGACATGTTGAAAAACAAGAAGCAACCACAGGCAGCTTCTTTAGAAGATATGCAAGAGGTAAGTAAAGCGACTAAGACAGAATCAGGACAGCCTTCATGGGTTGTCCAGCAGGGAGAGAAAATTAAATTAGCTATCAAGTAGAGATAGAGAGAAAAAAAGGGAGAGAGAGAGATAGAGAGAGTGAGAGAAAGAGTGAGAGTGAGAGAGAGAAATTATGGAGAGTCGGAAATTATAGGCTATCGCAAAATAATTCTTAACAACTAATACTATTTTATAACATTTAAAAATCAGAGAGGGGGAAAATACAGATACGTAAAAAGAAGAGAAAGGGAGTTATAAAGGGAGAGAGAAAGAGACAGAAAGATAGAGAGACAGATTGATAAAAACACAAATGAGAGAGAGAGAGGTAGAGAGAGAAGTAGAGAGAGAGAATGAGAGAGAGAGAGAGAGAGAGAGAGAGAGAGCGAGAGAGAGACCAAAGTCTTCTTAGCGCTGTTACTAAGAAACGAAAGTTGTCATCAAACCACCCACACGATGTTTTTGTTTTCGTTAAATTTGCCAAAAGACTTAGAAATACAAGCGGCGGTTTCCAGTGATATTTACACATCTCTTTGCTCCGGATTTTGTAACGTATAACTAAGCCAAGAAGTAAACAGCACTAAAAACTGCCTAATGGTATTCTAGCCCTCCTTTGGTTTATTATCGGGATTGCACAGGTAAAAACCCGTCAAAGCCAAAAAAGTATTGAAATATCAGTAAACTCTAGAATATCCAGACGGCTAAGGCTGACGATTGTGTACACACAGACGCTATTCGATTTCTATAGCTTGCAATCTACAAACTAGGGTGAGCCTCTCTTCACAAAGGATTGATATTTCAGCGGTGTACTTTGTTGACTCAAATGTTAAAAAAATCCTCAGAGCTGAAATCTGAGATCTTGTATTTTCGCCTACAGGCGTTGTCCTTTCAATCTCTGGGTTTGAAGATTGGACATTCAAAATGATTAGTGCATTGCTTGTTTGTTTGTTTGTTTCATTTTTTTTTAGAATTTATTACTGCCCAACGTCAACATCTCGGCTAAATTGCAGAAGTTTGATATTTCAACGTGATGCCGGAGTGTCACACAAAAACACAGCGAGATACCAGGACTGCTGACTTCGGTCACATTATACTGATATGGACCAACGAATAAGGAACAAAGTTATTGGGGATCAAACCACGACCTTTCTGAATAGAAGTCGTACGCTATACCACTAAGCCAGATGCCCCCCTCCCCCAGTTCATTAGAATAAATGTACGCAAAAAAATCGGTAATTTGTTATCCAAAATATGTACCTTGGATGAACGAGTATGTAAAAGAAAAAAGAAATAATTATTCCGTTTCGGTAACCGGGTAGAATTAAGAATTATTCAAAGATAGCTCAGAAACAAAATTCAGAAATGCAAACAAAATTACCAAGATAAGTTAGAGAACCGTTTTAGACATAATGACGGTGAAGCAACTTGGGATTGTATAAATAAAATGGCAAGATTAGGTAACAACAAAAAAACAGTTATGTATTGACGAAGATTATGCAAATAAGTTAAATGACTTTTACGCTAGATCTGATAACAACAAGTTTACAAATGAAACATAAGCGATAAGGAAAGGGTCAGAGTCTCATGTTGTAAGTGAGCATGATGTTGCTTCAGTTTTTAAGAGTGTGAAAGAAAGGAAACCAGGTGGGCCTGATGGTTTGAAAGGTTTGAATTTTAAATATTGTTCTGTGCAGCTTAGCTCAATTTACACAATTTTGTTTTGGTCTCTCCGTGAACACCTCTTGCCACCTATTTGGAAAACACCTAAAATAACTCACGTGCCTAAAGTTTTATCATAAAAGAATTACATGATCTCAGGCCGGTTGCCTTAACCTCTGTGGTCACAAAATATTTAGAAGAGATAATTGTCAAGGAGCTTCAGAATTGCTTTTCTGCTTTTCGGGATCCCGTGCAGTTTGCTTATAAAGGGAAAATAAATGTTGAAGATGCAATACTTGTATTTCTACACAACGTTTAGAAACATCTTAATATTCCTAGAAATCATTATACTCGTAGAATATTGCTCATAGATTTTTCGTCATCAAGTGAAACCTCACCTGGTGATATCTAAATCGCAAAAGATTGATTTTAACATAAGTCCGATTGCTTGTATCATTAACTCTCTAACATTAAGGCCTCAATATGTTAAGTTAAACAATATTCGAAAAGAGAACTGTTCCTTTACTGTTATTTCAGATACTATTATCACTAGCACTGGAGCTCCTCAGGGAGCTGTTTTATCACCTGTATTATTTACCATATACACTAATGATTGTGCAATTACTCACCAAAGTGATATTCATTTATTGAAATTTCCTGATGACACATCAATTCTAGGATTAATGAGTGAAGAAGCAGCAAACTACAGAGAGACAATCCGTTGCTTTTTCAGTTGGTGTGAAGATCATTACCTACTTTTAAATGTCAATAAAACAAAAAAAATAATTATCGATTTTAAGAAGAAGAAAACGCCAAGATCTCCCCTCTTTATGAAAAGCGAAGAGCTTGAGGTTACAGACGCTTACAAGTATCTTGGTGTCACTTTAGGCAGTAAATTAAATTGAAACCCTCCTACCAGTTCTCTTTGAAAACGCATAAATACTCATGGTACTTTTAAAGGAAACTAAACTCATTCCATGTCAAGAAAATAATGTGTCTTTGTTATAAATTAGTCATTGAGCGTGTCATCTGTAATCAATTTTAATTTTAAAAGTTGAAAACTGTCCTCTTTATAGCCAGTTAAGCTTTTCTGAGCGCTCGGTGAGGCCAAGAGCCTAAAAAAATAGACTCCAAAGGTACACACATTCGTTTCTGTCTGGCGCAGTGAAACTCTTGTAAAAATAATGTAATACAATTTGTATTCAGACAAAGTTGCTGTGCAAACTATTATTATTTAAACTATCTATACTGTTTTGTTCTGCTGCATATACGGACCATCAAATATGCCTTTAAAGGACAAATTAAGTTATATCTTATCTTATCTTATCTTATCTTTATTTGTGAAACGGTAACCTGATCTATTAATAGGTTACATTTTATGCTTAATCGACCAATGGGCTACGTCCTCAGTTCAACAAGTTGGTACATTAGACTTAGAGCGGTGGGTCTACGGGTCTCTCTACCTGACTCCCTTTCATTGGCTCGTCGGGAAACTTAAGGAACATAATGGTAATCAAAGACTACAGTTATATCTTTTAATTATCTAACGCTAAGGAACCAAATGTAATGCGTGTAAATCCCCACAGGTGCAAGCCTCAGTGAGAAAACTAGCCGAGTCGGTGCAGACAGTGAAGACGGTGATTGGAATGAAGATACAGTCCGAGCAGAAACTGGTATGTGAAACGTCTCTCATAACCATAATTAGAAAACAAAAGAAAACCGCCACCTTAGTTCTTCATGTTCAATTTCATTTTTTAAAATACTACAGATTTTGAGTATTATAGAAATGAGAGAGAAAAGGATACAACTGGTCTGACGAAATGTTTCAGTAGTCCTAGTACGATTTTTCAAATTCTTTCACAAAAACCCATAAAAAAACTGTGTGTTCTCAAATGATTTGTAATATAATGTTGTATGCTATATTAATTACACATATGGATTTCATTTGTGAGACATTGTGTCTGCCGTTCTTTGTGTTTATTATTATCAATTTAAAAGACTTGAACGCAGCCCTTGATAACTAAATAAGGCCAACAGCCAAAGATAAATTAAAACTCGGTGGTGATGAAACTTATGTAGAAACATTATGCATTATATCATGTTTATTGATCTGCTTTATTTCCTATTTTTCAAATTAATTTTGGTTTCATTATTCTAATCATTTTCCCACGACAAACCTCGATGCCATTTTGTTTAGACGTCTAAAATTGCATTTTCTCTGTTTTTTTTTTGTCATTCTTTATCTTTGCATGATTATGAGATATTTCATTTATTACCTTGCATGTTTATTATTACATTTTCTAAACTTTCTTTGTATTTTCCTGACCGCGTAATTGTATTTATTTAGATAAAGAAAAAATGACTGCCTAGACTTAGTCTGCTTCATAAACCGTCGAACTAATGTCTTACTTATCTAAGCTTCTTTCTGACATAATTAGATTATGATTACTTTTTTATCTTTTATCTTAACATCTTTGCTTCCCGCTCAGTAGAATTGATGCTAAGTGTATTCTCGAGTTGTCGTCTCTCCAGGAATATTTGTTAAATCATACAGTAGTATAATCTTCCAACGTCGTTTTCATCCACAATATCTTAGCAATGATTTTCTTTGCTCTACGACTTGATTTTTTGTTGCTGGTAAATTATTTAAAGGTTATGCCCTTTTAAAAGATACCAGATAAGGTGAATTAAATGAAATATTTAATTTCTTCCTACGAAAATGCTACACTTCTTCAAAACTTAACATTAATATAGAACAACTATATGACAAACAAACAAACAAAAAGACACCCTACCACCAACAAAAATGTAAGTATTGATATTTTTGAACATTCGTTTTCAGATGCAACAAATTTAGGCTTATGGAACAAAGAGACAAGTGGAAATCACATACCAATATTTTAAAATTTTTCCCAATTCAGACAAAAGTGAACCATAATTTTAAAAAGCAAAGAATATCCTCCTCCTCCTCCTCCTCCTCCTCCATCATCATCATCTTGAACAACAACAAGAGAAAAAACAACAACAACAACAACAACAACAACAACAACAACAACAACAACAGTCTAACAATACTCCCTCTACCATTTAGTTGTTAGCGATGCTGTGAATATCAGGCATGGTGATCTAAGCCAGGACAACGTTCATATACCCGTTGTTGAACTTTTTTCTATGCTGTTATTTTCATTTGTAGCTCTTTCAAACAATGTGAGAAAAAGCAGTGAAAAAAGCCCATAGTTAGAAATATTTATAGTAGTCTAAGATTAAAGTCTAAGTGAAAAGAAAATAGGAACCAGAAAGATTTCACATTCTTTGGCAGGAGAAAACGAAGCGACGTTCTCAGATAGCGTGGTTCCCTGGTCACAGTATACTGACACCGATCCACTCAGTAAGGATAAAAATTGCACCAGTGGAATTCGAACCATGCAGACTAAAAGCTGACCCCAGTGCAGTCGCACTCCCCACATTTCTAATTTATATTAAATGGGCCATGAAATTTAAAACAAAGGAACACCATTCCATAAACTATACTGCTTTGTCTGAGAGTTTACTAATTTATATTGTTTGACAGTATATGGACAATATTATTGTTCTTGTCTCTGTAACGCACTTGTGTAGCGCGTGGAAGGCATAGACGATCTGCAGTCTCAGGTCAACCGCCTCAAGAGCCAGGCCAGCATGCATGCCGGCATGTTCAGCTCCTCCTCACTTCTGCTGAGACCTGACACCGACCAGGCTATGCTGGACGACTTCCTCACCCAGCACGACATTCGGCGTGACGTCATTCCGCCTCAGTACGCGCATGCTCAAGGCCGCGATACCAAGTTGTCGGTTAACTCGGGCGCGTCATACAAACCTCTGCCAGCCACGCACGTCGATCCGGACGCCGAGCCTATACCAGGCGGCTACGCGGCCAAATACTCCAAGGGAAAGGATAGTGCTAAACCAGGCCCGAAGAAAAACACCCCCGTAGACACAGATCGTAGCTCTGTCAACACGCTGAGAGCCAAGCAACCCCTGGATACCGTGTCAGAGGGAGACACTGCTGAGGCAGAAACCGCTGAGGCAGACTGGGATCTTCTGAGCTCACTAGCTTATGGTTCTTACGACAAGCAGCACGGGATTGAAGACAAGGATCCCAACGCAGGAGAAAAAGAGAAGCCGGAAGACCAGGCACAGAGCTCGAACTGGGACGAAGAGGCTAACGGCGAAGGAGAGCCCCATAGTCCGCTGGACCGAGCAACCGAGGCGTCTTTGAAAGGCGCGCACCCGACTCTGTCGGATATTGTCGGCTCCAGAAACACGGGCACCGAGAGTCCAGGGATGACAAGCACTGCTCTGAGCCGACCGACGAGCCAGGCTGCCTCTTTAGTTGACGCTCCTGAGCAGGAAAAGCGCACGGACAGTCCCATAGATGTCCCACCTGTAGCAGCGGCAGCTACAGGTACAGTCTCACCTGAACAGACAACTCCGCAGGCGTCAGCCAGAAGCAGGCAGGGTTCTAAAGGCGACCCCCTGCCTTATGATGAGCTGGATGGTATTGTCATTGATGAGAAAAACATAGTTGAAGGCAAAGAGAAGCAGCCGATGAATAATCGTTTAGAATGGGAGCCCGCCACGCCAACGGATGATACTAACCAGCGTGAAGTGTCACCCCCTGCCAACAAGAAAAAGTCGTCTCCACAGCCCATGAACAACACGCTAATGTGGGAACCTGACTCTTCTCTACCCAATGAAGAGGCTGACAATACTCTTAACAACCAGGATGAAGAAAGAGCAACCATCCAAGCATCGCCGTCGAAAAAGGATTCCCGAAGAAATAGCCAAGTATCTCCGACCAAAAGAGAATCGCGAAGAAACAGCCAAGCATCCCCGACAAAACAGGGTTCCCGTAGGAACAGCCAAGTATCCCCTACCAAAAGGGATTCTCGTAGAAACAGCCAAGCCAGTCCTCTCAAGAAGGAGCTGATGGCAAAAGAGGACCCGCCCCGCAAAGATTCTCCACAGATTAACGAAGACGAAGGGGAAACCGAAACCGCCAAACCTGATGAAACCCCCGAGGAGGATGCTGGAGACTCGGCAGGACACTGGGGCCAGTCGCCTGAACCTCAGGGCGAGGGAAACGCTGGGGGAGTCGCAGACCTGAACCAGACCCGCCGTGAGCGGTCCATGCAGGACATGCTGGCAGCCGTGTGAGCAGCAAGGATACCGCCTTGACCCGCCACACGGTATACTTTCAGTAGGCGGAGTGTTTGCTGACTCTCTAACTCTCTCACTAAAGATGGGGTTTCAATTGGTTCAAGCTCATCACCTAACAGATAATGCAACCTGTTTCTTGGAATAATCTGTCACCAACTCTAGGGTGCTGTGTTTGTGACACGTATATTTGAGTTGACTGAGTGCTGCGTGAATTTCTTCTACTCACCAATTGTGGCGTGTTGTATTGAACCTAACCCACCTACCAGACAATACACGACACCTTCTTGTTTGGAAAAGTCTTTAAACACCTCTGGGGACTCACCTGATGCGGTATTTGGGTTAACGGAATGCTGCACAATTTACTCTCACTCATTTTTGGTGGGGTGGTCAGTTGATTCATACTCACCTAACTGGCAAGGCACTCACCTTTCGAAATATATTATAACTATTTAAATTTGCTATGGTGTTGGGTACACTGCTACAGTAACCGTATGTTCACAATAGTTACGATTGTATTCTACAGTTTCCTGAGAATTTTTTGTTGGATAACCGGCAAAATTTTATTTTCAGCAATTGATAATCATCAATAACCAATGCATTTAAATACAAGATTGATAAAAAGAAGAAAGTAATCTTAAAAGAAATCAATCTATTGGATATCGATCCAAAATGCTAAAATGTGTGGGTGTACCTTTTCCTGTTAGTCTAACTCTATATCTCATGTGTCTTTCTATCTAAGGCAAACACCGACTTTAATAAAGGATTGCAAAATATGTTACCGAATTGAACAAAGTGAAAAAATTCATCTATCGATCTGAATTTCATTTTCCTTCAATGATTGCTGTGAAGTTTGTAACACTGCCTTTTTAAAAACTCGACAAGTTCTTCTTCTTAATTATATAACGCTTGATTTTAGCCTTTACTCTACTTCTTATTAACGTTTATTTTCTAATCTAAACACAACTGAAAAATACTAATTTTATAACGATATTATTAACTAATGTTAATGGTTGACCGCAAGCCATTTTTTGTCTAGTTGACTTTTAGGCTCATCATGGTTAATTATCAAATGAGATTAACGTTACTCAAGGACATACCATTTTCTTACTTTTATAGAATTATAAAGATGTTGATTACATAGCCATTTGATTCCATTTTTGGAAAATATTTTACATCTCTTTTAATTCATCGATTCTATCCATAACTGGGATTGGTCACACATACAAGAAAAAAAGAAACAGCTACCTTCAAATCTGTTTGCGTTGTTGTTCATTTTCTTATGTGTTATGTCCACAGAGGGCGGACGAGATAAAGTATTTACAGGAGGAGGTGGACGCTCTAAGGAAGAAGCTGGATCGGTTTACCGACGAGGATAACGACAGAAGGTACGACGACGATGATGACGATGAAAGTGACATGCGAAGCAAACGCGATGTAGTTGATAATGGTAGAGATAAAGGCAGGGACAGTAACAGAGCAGACAGGAGACAGAGAAGGGGATAGAGACAGAGAAGGGGATAGAGACAGAGGGGAAAGGGGTGACACAAAACGAGACAAAGACAGGGAGGAGGAGGAGGGTAGAGGGGTGGAGGATGGTTCTGAGGACAAATCGTGGTAACCGCCGAGTTTCCTTTGGCATTCATGTGACTTTCTTTGGGTTTCGATATAATGTCTTCCTTCGATCAAATTTTACCCTTAGTTTTATGTTTTTGTAGTGTTCTTCAGCGCCGTTTGGACTGCCCTTTTCATGCTTTTTTTTACATACATTGTTATTATGCTGTATGTTAGTAGATGATACAGTGTTATAGTTTACCCTTTTGCAAGCTGGATTTTAATTTTCGCTAATAATTTTATGTGTCATCTTATAAGTTTAAAGAACAAAGAACCTTTGCAATTCTTAGAGGTAAAATGAAACTCAGATATTAAGATGCATAAATAAAACTAAAAAAAGACCCTAAAAGTTCATTTTAATTTGTTTGAGTATAGCTTTATACAAGATAAAATAAAACAGCTACTATTTACAGCAGCTTTCATGTGCTTTTAAGCTGTAAAGTATTGTAAAGCTCATGTAAATAGTAAAATGATTTGCTCTGCAATTACGGACGGCCTTCGAAAAATATAGTTTTAAATTTTTTTAGAGGAATCGCCGCTGTCCAAATCACCTGGATGTTTATTTCGTGTTTTTAAAACTTAAGTAGATGCGTTCAATGTTTGAGCTTTTTATGTGGCAATTCACTGTTTTTTACATTTCTACATTTAGTTGTAAGTATGTATTAAATAGAAAATATTTTTTTCTTAATGCATTTTAAACTTCCAATTTTTTAAGTCGGAAATATTTTAAACAGTAAAAGGACGTAATAACGGTTTTTTCCTGACCACAATCAATTTAGTATTCCCATTCTTATTTCGACAACCTTTCGTTTTATAAATGCTGTTTTTCTTTATTGAAACAAATGTAAATCTTTTAATATCAAACTTACATGTTCGTTTCCCAATAATGAGTTCTATAAAAAGTGACTTAAAATATTCTCCATTAGTATTTGGTAGCTATTTCTACCATCCCTATTTCAGTTTTTTCCACTGAATATCAAACTTAATAATATTTATGTACTCCTTAACTGAAGGAAAAGTTATGTCTGATTTATCCATTTTATAGTTGGTTCAAAACAAACTTACATCCTTTTGTTTCTGAGAAGATTAATGTAAAAATTCCGGCATCTCAGCCTCAAGAAAAATATAAAAAAAGTATGCTCCAATTTTGGTTGTATTCTAAGAATTGTATATTACAACAGTGTCCTTCATGATTCTCAACGTGCTGCAAACAGAAGAATCATGAACATGACTTAACTCGATGAACGATACATATCTAAATTTAACTCGGTGATGTGATAAACCCAGACAATTTTGTAAATAGCGACATTGGCACAAGTCTTTGAGAAGTTATTTTTTCCTTTCAAAAGACCTCAACATTAAACAAATTTGTAAATTGTTTCTTATATCTAATCCACTTTCATGATTATAACTCCAGTAACACATCTTGCCAGAAAAGTAACAAACTCTTTGTGATAATAATATTATAAGTATTTTAGTGATCTATGCTTATTTGTTTTCATATTTTACCTCAGATTTAAATGAATATCAACTATATAATTACACAAAACATAATTATTATAATGATGTTATCAACAAAACTTAGACTATAAAAATAATCGTAACTGTACAATAATATGTGTGTCCGACTAACTCTAGAGTACTTGAGAAATGCAAGACAAGACAAAACAAATTAAGATAAGACAAAAGAAAATAAGACAAGATTTATAAAACATTTGAGGCGCATTTGATGCCTGAACAAGCAGCACAAATGATAAACATAGGTAAAACATTGCCCACTATTAATGACTATTTTATAACCATCAAGATTCTATTTTTAGGTATATCATGATTGTTTTTGCACATATCAAAATGTGACAGAGAAATGCACTTAGTAGATCAAAATCAATAGCCTTACAGACATGTTTGTATTGTTTGAGAATTAAAACAGATGAAGATATACTTTTAAAATGTTTTCTCTCTCTCCTCGTGTTCATGTTTAGACTTGTGTGATTTTCAAACTTGTTTTTTTTTGTGTGTGTAAATATTTGTTTTTCCATGGAACCCATCTGCGCAGCCACTCATGATGATGATGCCTAGGCCGCACTCGACAAACCTTTAGATTTCGCTTCATGTTACTTTACTATGCAATGTGAGACTGCTTTCTTCCTTTGTCGTGGTTTATGTTTCTAGATTAATGTGCGAAATGTCCATGCTAACAGAACAGTGTGCTTTCAAAATATTTTTACGTTTTAAGGATTAAATGTCAAAATTACAGAAATAATTCTTCAAAGGTTAAGCCCGAGTGCTCAATTCCTCTTTGCAACGAGATGTTTTTTCTCTTAAGGTATTTTTTTTAACTTTTGTAAAATCATTAAATATATTACAGGTGAACAAAGGTATTTGCCATAGAATGAGCAGATTCACTTTACTTCTCCACTGGTATGAAAAAACTTCGAGTACAACAAAGGTGCTCTATCTCGTCTCATGTGAGGCGTCCACACAAGTCGATGATATGAAGGGTTTGACAGCAAAATGAGTTATATCTTTTGGTGGCAAATACAACAAAAGCTGATTATTTGATTAGCAGTACAGTTCATTTTTAAATTGGTCCATTTTTTGGTTTTAGTGGAGCGTGTATTCTTAGTTTTGTACATTAATTTAGTGCAATGTAAAAAAGTACTTAAAAAAAAAAAGAAATTTGCAATTTAAATATGATTTTTTACTAAATGGGTTTAATCCGTGTTTTGTGTGTGTGACAAAATGAGACAAATCCACAGACTTAAAAAAGAAACAGGGAAAAATACATTCAACTGTTCTTATATAAAATATTAATAAAATGATTATTACTCATCCCTGTCAGCCTTGACGGAGGCTAGACGATTGTCATAAAATTCTCGCGTTGGTGTGTCAGCAGTTCCTAGAGTACCCGCAAGTTTCTTAACGTCACATTTATTGTCATTAGAGTTGTCTCATGGAGAAAAGGGCAAGGGTTTATGTTGCTCCACTTTTTCCCTCGCTTTAGGACAGCATAAAGGCAAGGTTGAACGGTGTAGGTGGACTTGAAAAAAACTTGGTCGCAGTCGCAGTTGGAGAATCTTGGCTTCCGTGATTTTCAAGTCTTTCCTTGTGCTTTGCACAGGATGCAACTGCTGATCTATAGTCTGTGGCCTCCCAGTCATTGCCATAGACCAGCATTTCACCATGATGGGCAAGAATACTGTAATAGTCCTGTGGACACATCACCGTTGTCTTTTGCATCAACTGTCGGCCAATCTTTCAAAAAAACACGACCAGAAAAGAATGTCTATGAACAAAAAGTGGTGCGATATTGAAACATTCAACTTTTTACTTAGGGCAAACAGCATGCCAAGCGTTGTTGTTTTTCTATTCTGTCTGGGGCAGGCATCGGTGAACAAACGCAAAAAAGGACAAATAAGCAGGGGCTCAACTGCAAAGCAGAGGCAACCATATTGCTGTCTTTTCTCCCACTCACACTACACATGTAAGCTTACACCATCTTTCTCTTGGCTGCTTGCTTTACCGTGATGCCTGACGATACCCAGTACATACATGTAACGTTGGCGGCTATAGTATGTCTGCCCCATTGGAAGCCTTGAAAAGACCAAATTTTCCAAGATGCCACTGTCACTGAGGCGTTGTTGACGTCGTTCAAGAGGTCATAGAAAGCCCATTCACTTCTACGGTGTACGAAGAACTCTGCAGCAGTAAGAGCCTTTTCTGCCTGGCGTACTATCAGATTTCTGAACCAGTTCTTCAGGGACACACAGGTTAAACAAACATCTGTTGCGCGATGACCAAGACTCGAAAACACTGTAGTAGAGAGCACAGCTGGCTTGCAAGCTTTTCTATTCTTGAAACAGCCTATGCATCTGAGCGGTAGAGAGGTCTGATGGCAAGTACTTCACCCTGCTCGATCTCTGCGCCCGGAATGGCTAGCCCGACACATGAACTCGGAGATGTTGCTCTAGCCTTCATCATCTACTCCTTCTTATTTGCCTGTCTGCTGCCCCCTCGCCTCTCTGGACGAGGGTCCCCATGCTCGACATTATAGGTTGAAATCCGTGTCAGGCGATCTTTAGAGGCAACTATGGGGTGTGGGGAAGGAGTTTGGAAAAAAAGAACAAAAAAGTTAAAGTTTGGCTTAACTTATTAAAAATGAGATACCCAGCCCTCATGAGAAAAAAAACAATATTGAGAATAGAGCAGCTGTTTAAACTGATAAAATCCTTTTTCTAAGATTGCTAAAGCTGTAAAAATGTTCACCACCATTGCCATTAACACATATTGTTTTACGATAAAATTTAAAATGTTTCTGACCTTGCATTAAATAATGCATGATTATTAAAAGGATGCATCGGATGAATTAGCCACATATTATCTTAAATTGCACACAGCTTTGATGATTGAGGACTAGAATCATGTCAAATATGTACAGAATTTATTGTGTATCCATAATTGCTTGGTAATCAAGCATTAATCAAAATATAAATTAATAGAAAAGTAAATGGGAACACCTCTATTGTGGCCATAAAACTTATATTTTTTTTTCATTGACAGCGTTTTCGGACAAGAACATTTTTATTTCAGGCAGATTTGCTAAAAACCTATTATATTTTTAGCTAGTCCCCTTTAAAGATACAAAACTACTCTTTATTCACTTTTTTTTTATTATTTCCCAATGATGATATGTGGTATTGAAGAAATGATATAGTTATAACTTCTTGAGCCTGTAAAAAGGCATTTTGATAATTTCTTATCCATTTTAAATTACTCTGGAAATGAAAATTTCGATTCGAGCCGGATTCAGCTGCTGAGCCCACGCAAATGAGTGAGTAAGCAAGTTTAATGATTTAAGGTATTGGTTGTCAGTCCCGACAGACACTAGTCAGTGAGACCAACATTGTCCTATTTAAAATCGTTCACGTTATTATTAATACATACCTATTTTGTGAGAAATTTGTGAACTTCCGCGTTTAATGCAAATTACTGAAAACGTTGCTACACGTCGCCGTGGTAGAAGAAGAGCAAACTAGTTGTCTTGGTTGAGCTAGATCTAGATCGCAGATTATTTTGGGGATTCCAGAAGTTAGCGCGTGGAGAGCCTGAGGAAAGAGACAGAAAGAGAAGAGGGAGAGAGAGAGAGAGAGAGAGAGAGAGAGAGAGAGAGAGAGAGAGAAGAGAGAGAGAGATAGATAGATAGATAGATAGATAGATAGATAGATAGATAGATAGATAGATAGATAGATAGATAGATAGATAGATAGATAGATAGATAGATAGATAAATAGATAGATGGATAGATAGAGAGAGATAGACAGAGAGAAATTGCCAGTGCTATGGACAGAAATGAGTGGGGGACAATGACCTCCGACGCCACAAAAATAGTGCGACGTGAAACACCTAACAAAGCGACTATATAATTCCATTCTTTCCTTACAATAAACATGTTTTTAATGAGGAAAACAACTAAATTTTATCTGCCCCCCCCCCCACACACACACATACAAAAAAGCAGCCAACCAAACAAAAAACTTGCGGCCTTAGACTTTCGTTGAAGATTAACCGAGTTTAAGTCAATAATCTCATTTAAATAATCATTTATCAAAACGTTTCTATCTTGTTTGGTAATTACCGGATCTTGTAATGAACCCACGCATTAAACCAACTAAGCGAAATTAAATACCATTATGTGTTTTTCATGACGATTCATTTTGCAAATCCCCGCCAAGACAAAGCTGATTTTAGGCTAGTATTACTGAAATCTCCCTAGCTAGCTCCTAAAACTAACAATTAAAAACACCATGTGCCCAGAATCAACGCTGACGGAATGACATACACTAGAAGGTTTGGCAGGCACTTGAAGAGTTGACAGCTGGAGGAGTTGACAACTAAGAAGTTGGCAGACAACTCTTGAGTGTAAAAGTCATTTAATATCTTGGATGGGTTGCTGGCTTTAATTCTTGAAACGTACTCCACCAGTTCAGTTAATGTGTAGAGAAGCAATTAAAAACACCATGTGCCCAGAATCAAGCTTTTTTTTAGGTCGTACAGCCTTTTGTTGCGGACATATGAAAAGAAACAGCCAAGACAATCGGGTGACCCCTATCGTGAGTATGAATCGTGTCCATGTTAAGGCGCTTTCTTCATTCTGTTGTTTTTAACATAGAAATTGTTTTAGAATGATTTCAACTCATTGTTAGAAGTTTTTATGTGCCTTTTACTCGATGTCTTTTCCTTTAAAATATCAATGTGATTGCTGAACCAATATCGTGAGTATGAATCGTGTCCATGTTAAGGCGCTTTCTTCATTCTGTTGTTTTTAACATAGAATTTGTTTTAGAATGATTTCAACTCATTGTTTGAAGTTTTTATGTGCCTTTTACTCGATGTCTTTGCCTTTAAAATATCAATGTGATTGCTGAACCAAGACAAGAATTGCTGTAAACTTAATGATTGTAGTACAAGTCTAAAATAAAAGGCAAACACGAGTTGTAAGTTATCCCGACGTTGTGCCTACGTCTGATGTTCCTTAAAAAAGAGTTAAATCACAGTTTTCGTTCCCCACGGTTAATAGGGTCAAAACGTTGAAGGCGGGAATGGGATACAAAAAAGCAACAATTAACTTTTGCATAGTTGCACCAAAATCGCTAGGAAAAAATACTGAACATTTCGAACAACGTTTTTCTTCTCTTTTTGATCTTTGTCATTTGTTTACTCGCCATTAAGCACCAAAAAAGTAAAGGTCGTGTAGGGATATCTTTTATTTGTAGTCACATAGTAATGTAAATACATTCAAGCTTTAGATACTCCTTAAATTTGAATTTTTCAAGTCGTGACTACTTTATTAATGACAAATTTTTTAGGCCATCTCTAACGATGGGTTATAACAATGATAAGTCCATAAACATTCAGTAATTACTGCCAGTCACACAGTGTCTCGACTTAGTGGAATCCATAAATTATAACTCTTTTACCTTAAAAACCCAATACTGTTAATTTTAAGCCATCAACCAACTACGATTCTTCTCTGGTTTCCCTTTCACATTTAAAGTCTTTTCATCTTTCTCACGCAAAACATTTATATTTTTTTCGCCCAAAGCCTTTAACAGACACACAATTCCTGATTGAACAAGATCCCTTGTAATTTTTCTCCACAGGAAACCTCGACGAGTCGGCGGTGGATACGAATACTAGCGCTGGAGGAGGTGGCATTTGGAGGAGTTCGCAGGCATTGGGGCAGTTAGAGGAGTTTGCAGGCGTTGGGGCAGTTGGAGGAGTTCACAGGCATTGGGGCAGTTAGAGGAGTTTTCAGGCGTTGGGGCAGTTAGAGGAGTTCGTAGGCATTGGGGCAGTTAGAGGAGTTCGTAGGCATTGGGGCAGTTAGAGGAGTTCGTAGGCGTTGGGGCAGTTGGTCAAGTTCGTAGGCATTGGGGCAGTTAGAGGAGTTCGCAGGCATTGGGGCAGTTGGCCAAGTTCGTAGGCATTGGGGCAGTTAGAGGAGTTCGCAGGCATTGGGGCAGTTAGAGGAGTTCGTAGGCATTGGGGCAGTTAGAGGAGTTCGTAGGCGTTGGGGCAGTTGGCCAAGTTCGTAGGCATTGGGGCAGTTAGAGGAGTTCGCAGGCATTGGGGCAGTTAGAGGAGTTCGCAGGCATTGGGGCAGTTAGAGGAGTTCGCAGGCATTGGGCCGGGGCAGTTGGAGGAGTTCGCAGGCATTGAGGCGGGCAGTTGGAGGAGTTCGCAGGCATTGGGGCAGTTGGAGGAGTTCGCAGGCATTGGGGCAGTTGGAGGAGTTCGCAGGCATTGGGACGGGCAGTTGGAAGAGTTCGCAGGCATTGGGGCGGGCAGTTGGAGGAGTTCGCAGGCGTTGGGGCAGTTGGAGGAGTTCGCAGGCATTGGGGCAGTTGGAGGAGTTCGCAGGCATTGGGGCAGTTAGAGGAGTTCGTAGGCGTTGGGGCAGTTGGAAGAGTTCGCAGGCATTGGGGCAGTTGGAGGAGTTCGCGGGCATTGGGGCAGTTGGAGGTGTTTGCAGGCATTGGGGCAGTTGGAGGTGTTCGCAGGCATTGGGGCAGTTGGAGATGTTCGCAGGCATTGGGGCAGTTGGAGGAGTTCGCAGGCGTTGGAGCAGTTAGAGGAGTTCGCAGGCGTTGGGGCAGTTAGAGGAGTTCGTAGGCATTGGGGCAGTTGGAAGAGTTCGCAGGCTTTGGGGCAGTTTAAGGAGTTCGCAGGCTTTGGGGCAGTTTGAGGAGTTCGCAGGCGTTGGGGCAGTTGGAGGAGTTCGCAGGTGTTGGGGCAGTTTAAGGAGTTCGCAGGCTTTGGGGCAGTTTAAGGAGTTCGCAGGCTAGGCATTGGGGCAGTTGGAGGAGTTCGCAGGCATTGGGGCAGTTGGAGGAGTTCGCAGGCATTGGGGCAGTTGGAAGAGTTCGCAGGCATTGGGGCAGTTGGAAGAGTTCGCAGGCTTTGGGGCAGTTTGTCGGTACTGGATTCAGCTTCAGGATGTGACAAATGAAGAAGTTGAGAGCTGGAGGAGTTGTAAGGGACTGGATGAATTGGCAGGCACAAGAAGAATTGACAGCCGGAGGAGTTGACAGACACAGATAAGTTGCCAGCTGGATGAGTTGACAGCTGGAAGAGTTGACAGCTGGATGAGTTGACAGCTGGAAGAGTTTGTAGGCACTGTAGTAGTTCACGTCTGGAAGAGTTGACAGGCGCTTGAAGAGTTGACAGCTGGAGGAGTGGACAACTAAGAAGTTGGCAGACAACTCTTAAGTGTAAAAGTCATTTAATATCTTGGATGGGTTGCTGGCTTTAATTCTTGAAACGTACTCCACCAGTTCAGTTAATGTGTAGAGAAGGGTTCCACATACATATTAAGCTAATAATTGCACCTGGTCTTCTTCTAGTCGATGATTGTTTTTACTAGTGGTCCCTTATATCTTAAAACTGATCCAACAAGTTAAATGTTTTAGATTGGGGATACAAAAACAATGCAAGATTTATTGTTGCCGTTAACTGTTAAAGAATATTTTCGTCTTGGATGTATTTGTGAACCTCGCACATGCTTCAAACAGAAATTAACGCGTTTATTGTTTGGAACCAATGTTGCAAAAATAGTGCAAGAAATACATTAAACTAAGTTTGGTCTACTAAAGTTGAAACAGTTTTCATCTTGGGTTTATGTAAATATTCAAAACGCACATCTATCGAGGAAATACCTATAACTATGTTTATTGTTTGGATCTATTATATGGATTTTTATTAACCAAATTTTGGAAAACGATTACATGGTAAAAACGCTATTGCGTTAATTAGTAATTTTAGCAACTAAATCATAATTGTGTTATTTATATTCGAACTGGCGTGTTTCTTCCAATAAATATATGTTCTAAATGGTTTACGAATGATTTTCATTTAACTGTTTTCAGTAAAATCGTCATAACCGAGACTCTACAGGCCAAACAACGAAACCATTTATGATAACAAGATTTTCCGCCTAAAATTCACAATAAAAAATTAAAATGAAAGTGTCTGGAAGTAGGACTTACGACACGCAAAATGGTCATGATTATAATGATGATGATGATGATGATGATGATGATGATGATGATGATGATGATGATGATGATGATATGATGATGATGATGATGATGATGATGATGATGATGATGATGATGATGATTAGGATGATTATCATTATCATTATGATGACGATGGTAATGATTTTATGATGTTTCATGATGATCATGATAATGATGGTGATGATGAAGGTGATAATGATGATAAGGACGGCCATTATAATTATTGTATTATTATGATTATTTTGCCTGCAGCTCGTTATTATGTTCCTCAAGGGGACTATCAATCGATGGAGGACAGCCAAAACACATCGACACACCCCACCCATTAAAAGTTCAAAAATGTCTGTTCGAAGAAAATAAAAAATATAATGCTTACCACCTTACCACCTTTGTGGAAGGGAGATAATTAGTAGTTGACATAGAACCTGCAATTAAAATTACATAAACAGTTGAACTAGTTCTACACAAATATTAGAGAACCCTACCGCAGTGCCATGATGAGAGTGGCGAGAGTGGAGAAAGCTGCCTCTATCCGGCGTCACATTGATTGATTGATTGTACCCACATGAATTATGAAGAACAAAAGTAACTTTTGGGTCGTTTGACACTTAAGACTTCGACTTCCTCTTCCTAAGCTGAAGAATATTATAAAGAATGGCATTGCGATGTACTTTAGTGAACCGTGACGTATTTTTTTTTTGGCATCAAGACCAATATTTGAATGCTGACTTTTAGGTCAATGACATTAAACAATTTTTAAAAAAATGGCGTCTCGAAATAGAAAAGCTAATAACCTTAATAAGTTAATTCCATCGCCCCCTTTACAAAAAAAAAAAACCAAAACAAATAAAAACAACAAAACAAACAACAAACAAACCAGGAAGCTGCCGTTCGTAATATGAACTGTTTGATTAGCTCAGTAGTTGGCGATATTAGAGCCTGCTAGAAGTCATTACTCTCCAAAATGTCTTCCCATAACTGCTCAAAGATCTACACATGGTAAGGAATAAACAGACATGCACAAGAACGGAAATATTTTATGGTGTGGATAAAATCATAAAACTTTGGCTGTCATTGACAATCAACAGAGATAATTTATTTCACATAGTGTAGATTAAAAATTAAGTTTTACATCAACAATGATACTGATGATGATGATGTTTGCATCTATCTACTTAGGCATTACGTTGGATCAATAATCATTGAGCTCTACTTAAAGTCAAAGCAACAAGGTATTGAACCGTCTTCATTTTAAACAAATTCTGCCAATACCCAATAGGGTTCTTATCCCACAAAGTGCAATAATTGTTCGGCCATTTTCATTAAAAGCCTTCCTCTACCACTGTGTAAAAATACCTACAAAAAATTCCAGCTGTACTCATAGTTAAACCAGTGGTCTGCCTCTCCTAAAATCTAATTTATAAAATACAATACACTTTTTTTACATGTACAAGATAGAAATATACAATAAATAAAACAGAAATTCAATTGTCCCCAATTGTAATAAATGTTCAAAATGTATTTCCTTCTAAAATACCAGGTTTAAGCTATGTAGCTCTGTTCTTAGTATATTTTGATTATCCTTCCCGTTTTTTTTTTGCCTCTATCCTAATTTCTTTCTTTTCCGCCAGATTTGTCAACTTGTACACCACTGAAAGCCTAGTTATTAGTTTTCTGTGCGACACCGGAACAAGAGTGTGCACCGAAATGAATTTTTTGTTTCTACCGACCCGTGTCTTAGGGAATTATGCTACGCGCTTTCCAAAAAACAGCTAAGCCATAACATTTTTTAATTACTTTTAACATATTCATTTTATTGTAGTTGATTATTTATTCTGGAGATTTATCCCTTATTGATTATTTGGAAAGTAAGGGAAACGAAGAGATATTTTTATGATAGTTTTAAACAAAATCCATTCGATCTTTTTTTCTCTCTCGCTTACATGAAACCGTAGAAATATCACTGAAAAGAAGATATTTGAAATAAATGATTAAAATCTTCTTACGAAAAATAAACCTAAACATTTTATGAGAAATTAAAAACATTATTTGAAATAACATGAAACGTTAGGGGTTTTTTTTTCAAAGGATAACAATTATAACCAAAAGCAAGCGCAAGAAAAAGTTCCAAAAACTTTTTAATAAAATCTCCGAAGCTCCAATATAATTATTCGTGCATCAAAAAGCATCGTTAATAGAGCGTTAATACGAGAAACTCTGATTATTATGCATGGTCAAATGCTTAAAGAACCACTGCCCTTTCGAGAATACAAGTTTTCTTTGTTTTTTGTTGTTGTTAATGTATTTTTTTAACTCAATGCTTTCTCGACCGTTATTCTAGATTTTTAACCAGTGTGCTTTCCAGTCTATTACCTTTATCCAATGAAAATATTTATCACACCCTATGATCACTTCCAAACTTGATGTTGAGCCCTGATCATTTAAAGCTAAATCTTTACACTCTTACCAAGTTCTAAAATTCGAATTTCAATATATAAGTATGAAGTCCTGTCTCTAAAGAGAAATGTACTAAAATACAACAAAAAACAACCCCCCCCCCAAAAAAAAGCAAACCCCCCCAAAAAAAACAACAACAAGTAAACAAAAAACAAAACAAAAACAAAAACAACAACAAAGAAAGAAACAAAATAAAAGACAAAAAAAACCCCCACAAAAAACTGCAACTCCACCAGATGCCTTAAGTAAACTCACTTAAATGTATACGATTGAACAGATAAAGAAGATAAAAAACACGTTTCTATGTTGCTCTGATTTATACAAATATATACACACACACACACACACACACACAACAGATAAAGAAAAAAAAATCTACGTTTCTATGTTGCTCTGATTTATAGAAATATATAAATTATATATATTATATCCCTTAGCTACAAGATACCTCTCTTTAATGGCGCAAGTTGTAGAACGTGAGTCTTCCAAAAATTAAGGGTTCGAAACACATGATCGATAAACATTTATTTGTCCGATTTGATTCCCTGCTGGTTGGATCGGTGCCAGTATAATGTGATCGGGTGAGACAGGATTCGTGGTAACATCGCACGTTCTCTCACTCTCTTGCCCACACTTAAAATTGTCAGACGTTGATCTTGGGGACCATCTACAAAATCGCTGGATGCTAAGCAATAAACAAACAAACACTTTCTTTCACCGTGGATCCCATGTTATACCGTGGTGTTATTTTGAGTAGACGAAAGATATTATTAGTTGGTAAACTTATAAAATATCAGTAACTACACGTATTATTGCTATAACAATAATATTCGAATTTTCTGCCTCTAATCCCGGGCAAATCTATACTGTGGAGCTCGACACTTGGAACAATTGATTCAAAAGATTTAGAAAATCAATTTTAAAATCTAGAATAGAAATAGCTTACAAAACAAATTGCGCAAGTTTGTTGAAAAAAATAATTTTTATTTGAAATTTGGATGACGCAGATAGTCACATTAATTATTAAATTAAATTGAAAATTAAACTGTTTATTCTTTGCGAGACGACAATAAAGAGGGTTGTGTTTCTTTAATTTTTTAATAGGGGTGCCAATCGCTTCAGTTTTAGTTTCGATGATTTTTTCCGTACAGATAGAATCCCATCCTTCTGTTGTCTCTAAATTTACCAAAACTGCTGATAGAAGCTTTTTAATATCACCTCATGGGTTGCTAAAACATATGTCACACAGGATGTTTGTCTTAATGTGTGAAATATGCCTAAATCATGTTTTTTCCAAAGCATTATTAAGTCCATTTCCGTTAAGCAAAAAAAATTGGCATGCCGTGACAAACATGAGAAAGAAAATCTTTAAAAAAAATGTTTCACGTGAAGCAAAAACACGTTTTCTTCATAAATGTGTGATGACGCAAGTTGATAAAGAAAAAAACCCAGTACAGAATTTAAAAAAAAACATAATAAACGAACTTTCGGGATAACAAAAAATTAATGAAATAAAAAAAAAACCCAGTTATCTAAAACCTCTGTTTTAGAAAATACGTATGAAACATAGGCAAAGCGCTAATGAAAAACAAACAACGGAATCTTCCAATTAACAAATACATTGTGCCGCAAGGACGTAAAACAAGCATTAAGGGACATGTATTTTATTTTTTTTATGATTGGTTGGTTGGTCGGAAGTCCAAAGCTGGGCTTTTCAGCGGTAGAGATCAAGATAACACCCTCCGCCTATACACACACACACATACACACACACCTCTGCTTTCGAAAAGCAATTGGTTGGTCGGTCGGAAGTCCAAAGCTGGGCTTTTCAGCGGTAATGAATTATTGTCAGAAACACTAATATCGATTATACAAATATAATTTTTACAAAATGATATAAAACTTGTCAATGTTACATAGATTGCTAAACGTTATGGTCACTGTAGAGAGGAAGAAGAGATCGTAATCCTAGGTATAGCTTTTTCGAACGAATATTTTAAAAAGATGAAACGACGCAGAAAGTTGTAGCTGAACATTTTTTTATTTCAACAAGTAGCAGGCCCGCGAATTAAAAGTTTAAACCAATACCAATAACATTATATGACAAACAGTGCCACTTACTCTAAAACAGTATACTCCTGCCGGTAACATACAGTATACCCGTACCGGTAACATGTCCTCATTTACACCAAGTGATGCGGATGCGAAAGCTGAATTGTAACTTCGAATGTTAGTTCGAAAATGTCTAGATTCTGCAGTATACCCCACAAACAGCTGGTGTAAAGGTTCCGGTAAAGTTTGCAAGGATGGTAAATTTACTTGACCATTGGCACAGCATAGTGAGTATGTTTCTGTGGGCCATAATTTTGCGTCACAAAATTGGCATACGTCTTTGTTTTTCCAGCAAAAATACTGGTATTGCCATGGTTTGGACCAGTTGGTGGTGTAAGCGTAGAAGCTGCCTGACTGATGTGACGTGGAGACGGCAGTGGTGATGTAGATCTTATCCGTGTGGGTCTATCTGCTTCTTGTGGTGGTGAATCAGATCTAAAGCTAGGTCTACGTTGTGGAGATCTAGATCTATGTCTGTTTTCACTTTGTCGTAGATCTAGATCTAGATTTCGATCAGTATCAGTAGGCCTAGATGTGGATGGTTGATCAAGTGCTGTATTGTCATTGTTTGGGGCAGTTGGCAGTATAACTGTAGAAGCTGCCTGACTTAATTAAATGCCAGGTGGAGGCGTTAGTGGTCATGTTGATCTAGATCTAATCCGCATGGGTCTATCTTTTTGTTGTTGTGGTGTAGCAGATCTGAAGCTGGGTCTACGTGGAGATCTAGATCTATGTCTGTTTTCACTTTATATGTCGTAGATCTAGATCTAGATTTCGACCAGTATCAATAGGTCTAGATATGCATGGTGGATCAAGAGTGATGATTGTTATTGTGTGGTTGAGGGGATTTGATTTGGATTGAGCGTTGCTGCTAAGTATCTGGATCGTCTTAAACGATGTCCCTTTACATCACTTCCCATCGTAATAGTTCTAGATCTTCCACAATTACATTTCGCCCATGATACAGTTGAGTCATGCTTCTTGGTCAAATAATTCAGATCTAGATTCTAGATTATTCCTGAATCAGTTGCCTTTGTTTTTAAGTGACTGGGTAAGCCTGCGGTGATAAACTTTTTAGAATAACCGATCTCAAGTCCAAAAGTGCATAACCGTTTTTTTCCGCCTAAGCGCGTTACTTTTACAAAAAGGAAGAGAAAAGAGATTAACCTAACAATACAGATAGACGTAGAAGAGGAAGAAGAAGAAGAAGAAGAGAAGAAGAAGAAGAAGAAGAAGAAGAAGAAGAAGAAGAAGAAGAAGAAGAAGAAGAAGAAGAAGAAGAAGAAGAAGAAGAAGAAGAAGAAGAAGAAGAA
>RQTK01001119.1:0-47605 GCA_003991915.1 Elysia chlorotica
GAGAGAGAGAGAGAGAGAGAGAGAGAAAGAGTGGGGGAGAAAATAGTGGTTAGACACAGTGACCAACAGACAAACACAAGAAAATTACAACAACAACAAAAAAAACAAAGAAAAACAGAGAGCAAGACATGAAAGAAAAGTAAATGTAACGTAATAACATTAGAAGTGCAAAGAACATAATATTTTTGTTATGAAGCTGCGACCTTGTTAAGGAACACTTAGCCTCAGACTGAACTGTGGGCCTTGGCTAAGAAGCTGGAATTTCCACTTTTTAAGCCATCTAACATCATAATACTATCTCTTTGGGCTGGGTTTGCTTCGTGGTTATTGGACATTGTGGATGGTTATGATGTAGTTTGTAGTTTGTACTTTAAGGGGGGAGAGAGAGAGAGAGAGAGAGAGAGAGAGAGAGAGAGAGAGAGAGAGAGAGAGAGAGAGAGACAAATAGACTGATAGAGAAAGAGAGACAGAGAGAGAGAGAGAGAGAGAGAGAGAGAGAGAGAGAGAGAGAGAGAGAGAGAGAAGGAGAGAGAGAGAGAAAGAGACAGACAGACAGACAGACAGACAGACAGACAGACAGACAGACAGACAGACAGACAGACAGACAGACAGACAGACAGACAGACATGTGTCTTTCTATGTTTAATGCTTACCCAACGTGGATACATCTACCTACCCGATTGCATCAAACTCAGATCAGTAGACCATGACACAAAACAAACAAAAAGATGCAGTTGAAATGGTTTCCTGATTTCTTATGTCAGCAGCAAGGCAATAATGTGGATAGATCCAAAAACTAACGTCTGACAGTATTAAATACGAAATTTTCGTGCTGTTACAGAGAGCACTCTTGAATACCAGAACTCCTGCCTTAGTCGATCAAATTATATTGATGCGGACCGAAACAGTAAAGGACGAAATCTACCAAATAAATTGTTGACCGATCGAGGGTTCCAAACTGGTGACCTCCCGATTGGGATACAAACGCTCTACAACTTGCATCGCTTAGCCCCCCATACCAGTAGGTTTGGTGTTGATGTGATCGTGAGATAGAACCCAGGTAGTCTGATTTGAAGCGGCGCACTCTACCACTATGCTTTCTCGTCCCGCTGATGGTTGTGAATCGCAGTGACATGTACAGCCTTTGTAGTATTGATGCATTGAACTCTGTTTTCTGTGTAAGAAAAAAGATTCCTCTTCATTCATCAACATTTTAAACGTGATTTCCTTATCTTCTCAAGTGCTTTGAACTTGATTTGTTTATGAGTCTATATTTTATTTTTGTTGTTTTAGAAACCATTGGGATTTTAAACTTTAGCACTAAATCTATTCGGCCGATTCAAAATAATTTTAGCATACATGATTTTGTTGGTGTTGTTTCCTCGAAAACTGATTTAAAGCAACCATAGTTCAGAAATAAATTAAAATCCTATTTTTTTAAACAAAATTACATTTCTGCGTCAGCTACAAGGGCAGTAACAACAACAAAACTTGGTGGTTCAACTGAACAAAGTAAAATTGGATTATTGGCCTTCGTATTTTTTTCTATCTCGAAAAGTAACTATAATTAGCAAGTGCTGTGGATTTGTTAGGTGGAATCTAAGCCGTCTTCTTTTATTATTTTGTTTGGTAATTGTATTTATTGTTTGCTTACGTTTGTTTTTTAAGTACTGTATTATCTCTAGAAAAATTATGTTTTAAATTCAACTGCATCTGCATATTAAAGAATAAAGGACTTCACATTTATCATACTTTGATGACATTTTTAGGAAAAAAGGAATCTAAAATATTTCAAAGGATTCCAATAATTTTTAGTATTTATAAAGATTTATAAATATCTACATTTTTTCTTAAAATCATATAATTATTCTTTTTGGACATTATAGTACAAAACAAAGTACTGTCAGTGGGCCATAAGTGTACTGATGCAGTTTATTATTATTAGACGACGAGACAAAAAGAAACCAGCTGTTATTATATCACTGCAGTTATATTTGGATGATTTAATAAAGTTTTTTATTTTCCTTTGAGTTCATGGTCGAGGCAACACATAATCTGTTGTTTTTTGTTTGTTTTTTGTTGTTGTTGTTTTTTTTGTTGCTGTTTTTTTTTTGTTGTTGTTTTTTTTGTTGCTAGAGGATAACTTCAAACGTTTTAATAAAGCCGGGGGGAAAATCCACAAATCAAATTGTTAGAAAACATTGATACTATTGATGGATAAGAGCTGAAGAAAAGGACATTAAAATGGAAGGGAAAAGGAAAAGATGAGAAAATTAAAGTAATGAAAGGACTATATAGAGTCAGAAATTTAAAGGTGAAAAAAATTTGAGTTTAAAAACGGTAATGGGGAAATAAACCATCACAAAGATTAAACTAGTTGTATGCACTCTTGGTTGCTAAATTGAAATGACATTTTTCAATACCAAAATGTGTGTACTCTTTTCTTTTCGCTCAGTTCTGCCAAATGTCACAGAATTAAAGGCGAGGAAGCATTTTAGCTAGAATAATCTTGTGGTTCGTTTCAATGGGAGTTAACCCTCAAATTCGATATAATAGCAACATAAAGGTACGGATTATTTCCCTTGGAAAATAAATCGTGTTCAATTTTTTTTTAACTCACCTTGTACACAGTTATTTAATAGATGTTCGGCTTTTATTTTGAGCTTTAATTCACTGTGCCTCTCCTTATATAGTCGACAATTCAACAAAGAATAGCTCGATTAGGTAGTGGTGGAATCAAAGAGAGCCGTTTAAAAATGTTTTGCTAAGGCGAAGAGAACAGAGGAGATGTGTTTGTGTGCACTGTGTATATGCACAAGTCGGTATTTGAACTATTTAAGTTATTTATATGGTGCTAAAAAGATTCAAATGCACTTTGACAGGTTAAAAAAATTATACCTGTATCTTTTCTTGAGACTGAGCGTATATGTTCATTTTTTGTTTTCAGAAAGAGTATAACATTATAATTATGTCAAAATGGCAGTGTGAATTCTAACTATTATGTAATGTCAGACCATGATATTTTTGGGTTTCGACAATTGAATTTTCAGCTTCGCCTTCAACTAAGGGGCATAATAGGGTCTTTTCAAATGGGAAACTCGTGTGTATTCAAGTAAACAAAGCTTTGTCTTCAGCGTAAAACGTGAGTGGATGCCATTTTAGAGTTACATTAGTGTACAACTTGTCATGATTGCGACAGAAGTCCACTGAATTTATGTCGTTCTGTAGATGTAAAGCGGAACGAACAAATTGTCAGATGTTAAATCAGAAACATATCTACGAGACAGCCTTTCTTTATGAAGAGGGAATTCAAGATAATCACAAACGAATCAACCAGTAATAAAGTTGAATGGTCAGAAGAATATATCAACTGTGTCTTTTTTACTCTTCTGTAAGAATTGTGCTTCATTATATTGTCACATTAAAAATAGAGACAAAGAGATAGAGATAGAGGGGATGTGGAGGGAGGAGGAAGAAAAAGAAAAAGGAATGGTGGAGACACACAAGTGCTGCAAAAGATGATTGTAGAAATCAAAAAAGGAAAAAATAAACCCGCGTTACAATAGAATAAAACCAGGATAGATAGACATAATGACAGACGTAGAGGCAAACGATGTAAGGGGAAGACAGAAAAGCAAAGAAGGCTGAAGTAGAGACATATAAAAGGAGATTAGGCATTGCCCATCGTTGGGAAAGAAAAGACGGAGGCAAGGATACAGAGAGCAAAAGAGAAAGAGAGAGAGAGAGAGAGAGAGAGAGAGAGAGAGAGAGTGTGTGTGTGTGTGTGAGAAAGAGAGAGAAATTCAGCAAGAGAGATATAAAGACAGGGACAAAGAAAGAAACAGAGCTATAACCAGACAGATAGACAGACAGAAGGCAGAGGGACATACACAGTGACAGAGTAAGGGAACAGTTAATGAGATAAATTAAGAGAGAATGATAATACATCCTGGGTCTATATTCCCTCCTGGTAAGGTAGGTGTCATGTATCCTGATAAGACAGTTCTTGGTACCCCCATTCTGTATCTCTGTAACAACATATAAAATTGTCACTCCTTATTCTTGAGACCCGTTGGTCATCGTCAAATCAAACATGTCGAACAAAAAGAAATGACGAACCAGTTCACCAGTGTGTTATTACCAAAGCTTGGCATTCTGTTTGCTTTTGTACAAAATTCCTGTGGCGAAGAAAATTATCTCAGTATAATTAGATCGATTGAGGTTTGCGTGATCAACTTTATAGACATAGCTTAAGAAAAACACTATTACGTTCAGTAGTAGCTAATTGTCAGGGCTAATATGGTAAGAGGTAGCCCATGGCTATGGACAAAATTCAAGTTGAATGTGCTCCGTGAATCTTCGAAATGTAAACAATTCATAGTGTAAATATATTAAGCCATTCCGCTTCATTTTGAAATTACCAATCTTTAACCTTAACGCAAAAAATGCCAATCATTTGTAAAGAAAGTTTAAATAAAACTATTTTTTTTAATCCCTACACAGAACATATTTGTACGTGTATTATACCAAAAAAAATCCATAACTCATGATCTAAAGAAATAAAATTGTGACAATTAAACATGAGATCAAAATTGCAGCATCTAAAGAATGTCTATATGGCGAGGAGTCAGAGCTGAACCCACTCACCCCCTGCTCTTTTCTCTTCAATATATTTCTTTATTCCTTAGTTCCTACCCTTTGAGTATTCAAGGGCACTAAAACCTGTTGGAAAAAATTAAGTTTAACTTTGACTCATTTATTTCCCTTGGATAAATTTCTTCTTTTATACTCATCTCAACCACTCTGTTTTAGTTGATTTTCTAGCGGACAGGGCCCAATAATGACATCTGAAAATTGCACCTAGTGCTGCACAGAGATAAAGCAGAAATACCTGGAATTATATCTCATCGTCTTCCATTGTACTGACACCGATCAAATCAGAAGGGAACACAGCTTTGTTTTGTTTTTATATATATATTAAAGCCAATCAACCCAATTGCATATCAATTACAAATAGAATGTAGTGTTACTTGCTACTGAGAATGCGATTAATAAGAAGGTTGGGGGCTTTCTGGCTTAAGTGTTAGATTGCTGTGCTTCTTTTAGGGAAGCCCGTTATTCGCAACCTAGGAGAAAATAAACTAGAAGAGGACTGATTCTATCACGCATCTTGTTTAACGAGCTGATCGCTTATATTTATAACATACAAAAGCATCAAAGAGTGGGTGTTTGCTGTTACGTAGAAATGATATAGTGATATAAATGGACCCCATATTGGGTCTCCTTGATCGGAGTCTTTGGTAACTGCAGGACAGCATACCTTTTGTTTCATGGTTATAGATCTAACCAGACAAAGATGTGCAAGATCAACTATTTTCAAATAAATGCATACGTTCAAAAAAGCGAAATGAATGAACAAAATAAAAGATTTTTTTTTTGTAATCCATAAACTCAAAACTGCCCAAGCACTGTGGCTCTTCAATTTTGGCACAATCGTCAAACATTGAGAATTCATCAAGTTTTCAAATATTCTGTGAATGGAAATGTCATAAAGTTGGATTTTGGACGCTGAGGATGTGATAAATAGACCAGGTGGATGAGTGGGGCCTATAATAGATCAGTGTTGATGATCTTGCGCCTGAAAGCATCCACATCCTACGATGTAATGAATTCTACAGATTTTTTATTATGACATGGCCCCAGAAAATCATTTCACACGCTTGAGAGGACTTGTATTATGACATTTTCTTATTGGTGTCTATGCCTTTTGCCTCAGGGATGTGGAGAGCCGGGGGTGGGGAGAAAAGAGAGAAATTAGAGAGATATTTGAGAGGCTTGAGAGAAAAGGCGAGAGAGAATGAGAGAAAGAGAGAGAGGGGGAAAGAGAGAGAGAGAGAGAGAGAGAGAGGGGAGAGAGAGCAAGATAGAGAGGGAGAGGGAGAGAGAGAGAGCTAGAGCCAGGGATAGGGATGGAAGAGTGACAGATTACAGGGATATTTGATAGAGTAGGATGGACAGAGACAAAGAAAGAAAGAGATAGAAAGTGAGAGTTAAAGAGCCAAGAGACAAAACGAGAGAGGGATAGGAAGGGGAAGACAGAAAGAAAAAGAGAGACAGAAGTAGACAATGGGGAGAAAGAGCGAGAGACAGAGAGAGAGAGAGAGAGAGAGAGAGAGAGGGGGGGAGAAACTTAAGCCTGCATCGCTGTGGGAGTTTCTATCATCATCTTAACGTCTCTCATTGTGTCTTAAGTCGGCTTTCTGGTTTTATTGATGCCTGTCTATGGTTGGCCACTTTACAGACAGCTTCAAAAGAGATTCTAGCCTTTTTTATTTATTAATAAAGCAGCAATGAGCGGGTGCAAAGATCATCATGACATCGTTCGCCTTATTTCTAACAATTTTTATTATTACAAAAAAAGTCAAATTTCCGGAAACAAAACGGAATAGCAAAAAAAAGATACGGCTAGACAAATTAATTACGCAATATGATAAAACGATGTGATAAAACACAAAATGGTTATGTCTTTCTATGTTGTTCGGCATAGAAGAGGCAATGAATCCAATGTGCTTAAAATGATTTATTGTTTATGGCTCATTTCAGTGTAATTGCATCTTTTCCAAATCTATAGCTTTATGGTGGAAGCTACACTGTTATTATTTGGAAATTTGATCAGATTTATTTTTAAAATGTTAATTTAATATTATTTGGTCGCATTCTTACCATTGACGTCGTGGTTTAAAAATGTAGTATCCTAAAAGTGCAATTTCTTTTTTTTTTTTATTGCTTTTTTTAAGTTTTATTTCCTGATGGTTGTAAACAGGTTTTTCAGGGATTTTTCATTTTTGAAACATAAAAATTGTGACACCTTTAAAGTTACAGTCATAATGAAACTCTTTTCATGTACCGTATGATAATAAAGTATTCACTACTAACACAAGGATTGATACTCCTAGGTTCTCACGTCTGCGATATAAGTTGCATAAACAAAAATTTAGAAACGCCTCAAATGAGCAAAAAGTTTCGATTAAAATTTTCAACGATCATGAAATTTTACGAAAAGCTTTAAAAAGATTAGATACTATTTATTTAAAGCGAAAAAGGAAAGCAAAAACATACGTGCGGGCATTTTGAAATAACAGAGCGACGTGGAACACCTTCCTTACCACAGGATAATATGGATTCGCAGAAACACTAACAGCCCTTTGGAAGTGTACAAAGAGCATACATTTGCATTTAAGAGAAATGTGCTCAAGCTGCGCTATATGGCGGCGAGTTTGTGGAAACTTAGGTCCATGTAATAATAGTAATTTGATGGAACAGGAATAGGATAGGTATTTTTCTCATACGCGTCGAACTGTTTAGTATGGGTTGAGAAAAATGTCAATTGTGAACCCTAAGCTTGTTGTCATGGAAAGGGAGCGATGTTTTTGTCTTAATTATGTATTTGTTTTGTATGACTTTTATATCGTGTTTGTTTGTTTTTATCTACTCCTAAACGTTATAATCTCTGTTCCTTACCGTACCCAAATTCAAAAAAAGAAGAGTGGAGGTTATTAATCTGTTATATCGGGATGGAACTGGATATCAGACCGGGAGAGATGCTGTTATACCTATAAATCTCAATATTCTCATACTTAAGTTGACAAAAAATGATTCTGCACATAAATGGTGAGGAGTTTAGTTTTCCATAATTTTTATGTATCCTTTCTTGTCGTGGTTAGTATGATGTAATTGATCGTCTAGGACAGAGTTTGGGTGTTTCTTCTCTGAGCCTTTGTGGTTCTTTATAATTATCAGACGCTGGTGTTGGGAACCGTCCGCAATACAGTCCAACAATTTGGGTGTTGCAATATCAACAGATGAAGTGATGAAAATAAAGAAAAAAGAACCCTAATCGTTTCACAATCCAAGAACAGTGTTTTCCCTTCAATAACCTTTATTGTTTCCAGTTATACTGATGACAAAAACCCATTGCACTTACAATACAGGCGTTTAAAATAAAAAATATTGACATGATAATATAATTTTAAAAAATATAAGCCAATTGTTTTTATTAACCAAAGGAAAAGCACTCCCATCTGCTGACGCCTTCGATAATGGTTGCATAAATAAGAGTTATTGCGTTTTATAATAAAAATGTTTCGATTTAAATTTAAGACAGTCACTACAAAAAATTCGATATATTTTACGAAGAGCTTAGGTAATTCTTTAAATTATAAGACATAGAAGACCACCAGATTTCTATTGATTTTAACATCTAAATACATGCTAAGTAGAGCGTGTAGATCTTTTTTCTCTTTGTACTTACAAACTCTAATGTTGATTTTAATTATACAAATTACGATACCTTCTCTACTTGCTAAGATCCATTATTTTTTGTATTATCCAAAAAAAAATCTTGTCAATATTTAATTTTGTCAATTTTTCTATTCCAAGTAACAAAACAAACTATTTAAATTGTGGGTTTTCAACTTTTGCGCAATCTACAAGTAATACGGTAATGCGATGACTTTCTGAAAAGTCTATCAACTATAGGTCAAGTTGCCCTTCTGGTTAGGTAGAGTTGTACACTTTACACAAACAGTAAAGAAACTCTTTCAATTATAGAATAACATAGCTTTAGACTATTTGCTTTACTTCGACTGTAATTCGTTTCTTCTTTAAGGCTCTACAAGGAAAAATACTCTGAGTTCGCCAGTTGCAGATTTCTTTGTTAGTACTAGAAGAAACAAGAAATAAATGTGACTATTAGAAAGCCTATGCCTAGAAATAGAAGACAAAAATTATGGTCTAAAAAAGCGAAATCAGTGTAGCTTTTGAATTGTTTCCTATGTTTTCTTTACTACAGTTTCCAATAAAATGCATTCAAATGTTTACCAATGTCACAATCGGACTCTGAGACCGACTTCTATTTGTTTTTCAAAGATATTTTTGTTATTGCTTATGCCCCTTGAAACTATTATTCAAAGGGAACAAACTATTTTTCACAAATCTTTGGTCACATTGCCTTGTTTGTATTAGCAAAACAAAACAAAAAGTCATAAAAGTTTCCAAAAAATCTATACAAAAACTATAGATAGAAAATAGAAAAAATGACCCAAAAAATTCTTTTAAAAATCACGAATTTTTTGGTTAAAAAAGCGATGAACATATTTTTGGAGGATCTAGAAGAGACAGAGAGATTGTAGGGGTGGAAACGTTTTGAGTACCCATCTGTACGATAGAACTGAAATGTCAAGCTTTAAACACCCAAAAGAGAGAAACTCTTAACTTTGGAGGCGGTTTCCTATACAAAGATCATAATAAAAAAAATATAAGAAAAATCTAGATAAACATCTGGTGCCTCCACCTTTGAACAGATTTTCGCCTTTTATTGGGTACTAAAATTGAATTAATAATGTTTTATTTCTGTTGGTAATTTAGTCTATTTTCTTTTTTTTTTTTCTTGCTTTATTGTTATTATTTTGTATAGGTTCTTACAGGTTTGTTTCAGAAAACAGTTCTCAAAATATTCATAGTTTTTCCGTTTAATTTTCCTATTACATTTCAATCCTCTTTTTTCTGATGATTTAATATAAAGTTTTCCGTCAACACCCTTTTTACAGGTAAAGTATTGTATACACTTCTCTTCATTTAGACCATGAGATAGATGATAACTTAGCAAACACAAGTATAATTATTTTATTTTTAATATACCCATAGCCTATGGCATACCTTGAAATAATTATGTCATCCTACTGGCTCATGACACTTACTTTATTTTTTAATCAAATTTAATAACCATCCATGTTTCTCCTTTTTATTTTTCATAAGTATTGAAGCGCATCTCGCTTTACTAGAGACTAGACAAGGACTAGGTAGAGACAAGAGCGGGAATTAGCAAGTTAAGAACGCACTTAAGTTAAGGTGCGCATCATAGAACCAACCCAATATCACTGCAAAACAATTCGTGCGTTACGTTGAGTATAAGGGCTTATAAAAATCCGATAAAGAACACTTTGATATAGCTTAACTCAATTTTTTTTATCCTCAATTATTTAGGATTTTTATCTGTTTGTCTCATAATTATTTTCAACTAATGTTGTTTTAGCTTAAGATTGAAATGCAAGGATTCTAAAAAAAATTTAAAGAGAAGAATAGACAGAGCTATAGTTTAAACGCACACTCACTGATCACTTTAGGCAAAAATGATTAGACCTGAACATGAAACCAAAGACGTGAGTACAGCGTTTAAACGTAACGTAAACATTCTTAAAGTCGTATTGGGGTTCACAAAACACAGTGAGAGACGTTTATTGTCAATACACTATTGTCTCAAACGTGGTTTATCTGTGTTCTAGAAGATTTCATCTCAGTGGACGAACTCTGTAGTATGTTCCAGTGATCTGACACTGCTATACAGTTCTACCCAGATTGAGAAGAGGTAGTAGTGGAGTTGGTTTAACGTCCAATATTATCACTATATAGGCCATATTGTGGACGGGCCCCAAGACCGACATCTGACAATTCTATGTTCTGCCAATCACGAGACAGAGCGGGGATACCATGACTCCTGTTTCAGCCGATCACGTTAGATGACACCGACCAAACCAGTAGCAGGGCGACATCCCTTGAGCTCGAACCACGGACATTTTGCGTCGTAAGCTGATGTTCTACCACATGGCTACCGCGCCCCCGAGAGGAGATAGAACATTGGCATAATTATAATGATTTTGGAAGCCGTTGGCAAAATGGTAGAGCACACTGGTCTTCGCCTTGGCAAAGCTAACAGGCACCGAGTAGAAAGTGCGAGTTCGATCTCCGTCCATGGGTAGAACGCGCAAACAAGACGTAGTTTACGTCTCATCGTGACTATTATAAGAATAAGAAGGCTTACGACGAGACGTAAGCTACGTCATGTTTTTGCATTCTACCCCATGTCATCAGTCTAATACGTTCTTTGTCTATTTTTTCATATCTGCCAGTTTTGATATGATCAATGTTTGTGTCTGTCCCTTATAAACTATTTTCGGATAAATATTAGTATATTTAGAGACTTTAGGTATTTTTAAGCAGTGGTTAGAAGTCGATTTTTAGTCAAACTGAAAAATGATTGCGTCTTGTGGCATTAGATCTCTCGACTTGGAGATGAATCGGCACCGGAACCCCTTGCCATTCAAAGAGAGCAATGTACGTTCTTGTCTAGTAGTGTAAACCATTCTCTCTCACACAACACGCATTCCTTTTTCGGTTCTTTTTGCTAAAATTCCTACTTTTGATCACAGAAAAATTGTTATACCATAAAATTTCAGGTCTACTGGACAGACTGTAATTTTGTAACTATAAACTCACATAACTATCCACATATCCAAGCATTTTGTTCTCTTACTTCCAATTCAACTTCTACTAATCATAACTTTTTAAGAGATTGTGTTAAAACTAAGTCTTTGAAAATTGTCTGTGGCAGTATGAATAAATAATTAATGATGAATAATAATAAACTGAGTTAAGTACATATGTTTTAAAACACTGAGAGGGTTTTTAATATTTTTTAGAAGAAAATCTATTGATTTATCTTTTTGATCATGCTCCATGTCTACGGAAATGAAATATATGACTATGTAACTCAAGGGAATTAGTTGATTCACTCAACCATAAAAGTTTAATCAGTGATTTTTTTTAAGTTTAAAAAGACATTTTTATGTCAATGCAATCTATTGGTTACATCGCGCCAAATAATTGAAACTTGTTCATATTCAACAAATCATTATGAAGAAGGTTTGCACTTTTCCAAAGGATATAACAGTGCGCAACAGGATTTTAAAATTCGCTACAAAATAAAGAAGTAATAAAAATGCTGTGTAATGCTTCTAAAAAATAGACTTTATAATGCTCTCCTTTGCTTGGTTTGTTTTCTTTTTTCTATTTGAGCCGTAGAGTACATAAACTTTGGACATCAATCCTACATTATGTTTGTCCAGTCTACAGCTGTATAAGCTGCTGCCGATGCCTCCTAATGCCAGAATCAGACTGATGCTGGTGGGTGGGGTGGGCTGTGGCTGGACTGGAGATTCTTTATTAAAACCTCTTGTATTTATTTCCGCTGTCAGAGCGAGTGTAAAAAATACAAGAGGGTTTCATACCGAAGCCTCAGCGCCACCCCAGCCACCAGCGTCAGTCTGGCTCTATTCTAAGGTAATACATTAATTGCATCATGAGATTAACAGTGATCTATTTCCTTTAAATTAATATCATCGGTAGGACTATGATGTTCAGAGAGTATTTCTAGTTTCGGCATATTAGCATACTAGCCCCAAAATGTTAAAGCCCCAACTGAGCATACTAGTTTACGTTACTGTTCGAGGTCGGGAGGAGCGGTGGTCCTGGGGTAAAGTATACGTTTCCGGCGCAAAAGGTCCGTGGTTCGAGCCCTGGCAATATCGCTCCCTACTGGTTGGGTCGGTGTCAGTTTAATATGAACGGCTGAAGGAGGAGTCATGGTCGTCCCGCCCTCTGTTGTGTTTGGCAGCACATAAAACTGTCAGACGTCAGTTCATAATCGAACCTGTATAGTGCTAATGTTGGACATTAAACCAACTCAACGTCATGTTACTGATCACTTTGACTCTAAATGTAAAAGTTGTTTATGTTGGTTACCTGCTAATTAATTTACTCACCCAGCCATCGATGTTAGTATGATGTGATCAACTGAAAACGGAGCCTGAGTATGGCAGCACGTAAAATTGGCAGCCGTTAGTCTTTGGGCCCGTCCACAATATAGCCTTTAAAGTGGTGACGTTGGGTGTTAAGCAACAATGAAACAATCTACACCCTGCTATATTCTGTTCATCCTTTACCGTTTGACCTTCTTTTTTAATGTAGTAAATATCCATAATAAAGAGATCCATATTCATTAGAAATTAAAATTAATATATCAGGAATGCCTTAAGAGTTTTTGCATCTAATTTCATATACAGTGAGTTGAATCTCTCTATAGTTTCGTGTGAGATGGTGCTGCTGGTGACATTATTATTTGGTTAAAGATTTCTGCACTGTTTAAACGTTTGAAGTATTTTTAAACTTCACTTGATATTGCACACCCAGCCACGTTCCGATCAGCTTCCCCTATTCGCCTCCAGACGGTGTTTTCTTTGGGAATGTTGTAAATATCCATTAATCATTTCAAATTGATAAGAAATTAAATTATATCAAAAATAAAAATGTTGCATCCGAGATTCACTATAAATTTACAGTTGATCCTCCCCATAGTTTTACGTTAGAGGGTATTGTTGCAGTATTATTTTATTAAAGACTCCTACACTGTTGCAAACGTTTCAGGTATTTTAATATTAATTTGAAAATGTATAGCCCGGACCATTTTATTTGATTTAGTGTTGTTTTTTAAACCAAGACGATGCAACGATAGCGCGATCAATATTCCTATTAAATGTATTTTATTAATTTGAGACATGTTGACTTTAAAAGAGCCTATTTGATAGAGTAAAAATTGGTCCATACTTTCCATATTATACGATCCAAAAATAGCCCGTATTATTTCGCGATTTCTTTATTCCGATCATTTCGCTAATTTCCGTAGTCAGTCTTTGCTATGTTTATTTCATCAATTTTTTTTTGTGTGTTTTTTTTACATGAAGAAGGTAACGCCCTATGACGTGTTTGACGAGTTACGTTGGTTCTGTGCATATTAGGAAACCGCCTTTGTTATGTTTCCAGCCTAAGGATGTACGAGTTTTGCTAATTCGTAGTAAAAAGTAAACGAAGTACAGAGAGGCGCGAAAATACGGGCTTCGGTTATGGTGCTGGTTGAACTATAGACCAAAATATTCTCCATAATCCGTATCTGAAGATTCGATATATACTTGTATATCGGCTTCAATGAAATTGACTAATTAACTAAAGCAAAACATTAAGTAAATTGGTCTATAATTGGGGAAAAACGCATATGCCCAAACAATGCTCTGAGCCAAAAGAGAGAGAGAGAGAGAGAGAGAAAAAGAGAAAAAAAAAGAAAAGAAAAAAAGAGAGAGAGAGAGAGAGAGAGAGAGAGAGAGAGAGAGGGAGATAGGCAGGTAACTATATACAAACTCATCATGCCTTGAACATGTCGTTTGTTGATTGCTATGCGTTATTTCTTAGATGAACAAGATAGCGTTTCGTATTAAAAGGAAAATGATATGACTCTCATTGGTGTCCATTCCAACCAGGAAGTCCTGAGAATCGTAAAAAGAGATCGTCATGTTTATTAAACATCTGGAATGCATGAAGTCGATTCATAAATCTGAACTGTATATAGTTTTAAATAGTATTCAGTTTCAACATTTTGCACTTTGGTAAAGTGCGTGAAAGGTTGCACTTTAGTGAAGTGGATGAAAGAAACCATATATTTTGTTATTGTTCAATGCAAGTCTCATATATGTTAAAGAACAACAGAGAGAGTTAAAAACTAACAAAAATTTATGTAAAAAAATTGAATGACATTCATACAATTGTTAACTTCCATGGCAAGGCGAAGAGAGAGAGAGAGAGAGAGAGAGAGAGAGAGAGAGAGAGAGAAGAGAGAGACAGAGAGGGACAGGCAGACAGAAAGACAGACAGACAGACAGACACACACACGCACAAAGAGAGAGAGAGAGAGAGAGAGAGAGATAGAGAGAGAGAGAGACAGTGAAAGAACAGGAGGGAAAGGGACAAAGAAAGGGAGAGACAGACAAACAAACAGACAGACAGACAGGCAGACAGACAGACACACAGACAGACACACAGACAGACACACAGGCAGACAGACAGACAGACAGAAAAACAGATATAAAGACTAGGGTGAGTGCGAAACGAAGAAAGATAGATAGATAACGAATCATAATTGGAGAAGCAGAGAAAGCGGCGAATAAATGATGCACGGGAGGCATAGAAACCTGCAAGGAAGAGACCACAGTCATGATCCTGTGGAAGAGACTGGGAACACATTAGTGCTGGTGTGAAAGATCGAGATATAGTAGAAAGGCAGGGCGCATTCGATCAACGACAAAACTATAAAGAAATGAGGTCAGCTCAGATCAGAAATCAGGGCAAAAAGGGATGATGGTGAGATTTCGGAATATTGGTGAGGGAGTAAGATAATGAAAGGACGCAGGGGTAAAAGGAGGATATTAGTGATAGTTATGTGGTAATGGATAATATTACGTGTAACTTATTGTTCAGTTAATTGTTTTTTCTTGTATAAAAATTGATTTATCGTTGTTGCAATTATAAGTTTAAGGGCATCGTCGTGTATTATTAAGGGTGTGAGTAGAAAGAACTCAAAAAGACTTTATTCTAAATTGCCATCTTGTAGAAGAAAAGAAAAAGGAAATTGTAACACTGTTTCACTGTCAGTACTATAACATATTGTTCATCTATAAGTTATAAGGGTTTTATATAAAAGGAATTCAAAAAGACTTAGATTAACGTCTAGGGTGGTAGAGCACAAAAAAAACACACACAGAAATTTGAACATGTTTCACTATCAATAATGCAAAAATACTCCATAAATTGCTTATTAGACGACGTACGGTTTATAATGTACTTCCTATTGTCCACTCCATAAATTGCTTATTAGACGACGTACGGTTTATAATGTACTTCCTATTGTGCTATAATTAATGCTTTTAAAGATCCATCATTGATTTTCGGGCCATCAAGTTATAACCAAAGTCTAAAAGGTTCAGCTTCGTCATTTTTCAAACTATTTTGTTTGTTGCCATGGGAAACAATGTTCTTTGTGGTAAAAATGTGTCCTTTCCCAAAAACGTCGGTTTTGAGTTAGCCCCTAAGAGTATCAGTTGTATCCAGTCTATTTGTATTTTTAGACTGAATAAAGAACCGGCGTACATGTTCAGGCATATACAATTTTAGTTTCAGTGTAAAATAATAATTGTTATTTAGAGTATTATTAATCTATATAATCTTTGTTCACACAGCTCAATATTTAGTTGTACATATATACAGACTCTATCGAACATGAAGTGGTATTACGTATTCAATCTTCGCTTACTACCGCGTAAAAATAGATGAACAATACGTGCAACATAATTTCAAGTAAGGACAGATAAAAGGTCTCAAGGGATTTATGAACAATTAATATGGAAAGATGATATCGCCAAATGGCAGGGAGTTACATTGATGACTTGTCTTATCGCGTCCGAACTCTTTGTCTGCGACACCTCGGCAGTTCTCCGATATGTGATATGAGTCGTCTCCATCCTTTCCTGATAAAGGCAAGTTCAGTGACCTTTCCTAAGTCTTTCTTTGTGTAGCTTTGTTTTCAGTCTAACAGGGTGGTTTATCAGTGCTGAGCACTATTGGAAGAAATCTTTTGGTCGCCATCTCAGTTTGGTGCTGCGCTGGATAAAGCATTGCTCTCGTTGCCTTATTGGCGGGGATGTTTGGCGCGGTGGCCCTGGGGTAGATCATCGGCTTCCGACGCAAAAGGTCCTGATTCGAGCCCTGATGATTGCGCTCCCTACTGGTTGGGTCGGGATCAGTTTAATGTGACCGGCTGAGACAGGAATCATGGTATTCCCCGCCCTGTCTCGTGTGTGGCAGCACATAAAATTGTCAGACGTCAGTCTTAGGATCCGTCCATAATATAGCCTATATAGTGCTGATGTTAAAGGTTAAACCAACTCAACAACAACATCTTTTTACATTGATGAGGACTGCAAAAAATAATACTGAAATAGAGGGATTTTGTAGCGGGTTTCTTCCAGCAGTGAAGAGACATAGTCCAAATCCAAGTTTAAATTTAAGTACCGATTAAAAATATTCTTGCACTTACATTAAATCATTGCTGTTTGTTGGTTTCTTCACCTCTAGAGCCAGCAACTAGGCTATTTTGATAACGTGCTCCAAGACTAAGTTGCAACAATTTTGTTTTCTACCTCGCAGAGGTAGTGCATGAATTTGATCTGCATAAGTCGTTTACATTAGTCTGACACCGGCCTACACTAAAAGGGTTTGTCTTGGTTTTAGGCTTCTTTTCGACCTTCCTTTCACAGCTCATCACCGTATTTGCGTAGTGTACTATCTCATTTTTTAAATACTGAAGATTAAGAGTATGTTACAAAGAGATAGAACAATATACAACCGATTGGACTAGCTAAAGCAGTAAAGGTTTGCTCTTTATCTTAATGCAAGATGCCAACCTTATCTGACAAAAGTTAACATGTTAGGTGCAAAACAGTAAGAAAATGCGTGGAACTGTATACTTTTTTTGTTACAGAAGTTGGTAGTTCTGTTAATGGCCACTTTGAAACTTTTTCGGCAGGAAGCTCAGTTACCTCCCATTACAAATTGATGAAGCTCACATATCGGCCTTCCTCTCTGTCTGTCCATAGATTTGTCTGCGTGTTTGTCTGCATGACAGGATGACTCTCTCTCTCTCTCTCTCTCTCTCTCTCTCTCTCTCTCTCTCTCTCTCTCTCTCTCTCTCTCTCTCTCTCTCTCTCTCTCTCTCTCTCTCTCTCTCTCTCTCTATCTCTCTCTCCCCCTATGTTTCTGTCTCCCAATATCTATTTCTCTCTCTTTTTATATATATATATATTATCTATCTATATATATATATATTGCCTCGTTCAATTCAGAGAGAGAGAGAGAGAGAGAGAGAGAAGAGAGCGAGACAGAGAGAGAGAGAGAGAGAGAGAGAGAGAGAGAGAGAGTAAGGTAGATGAGAGAGAGGTTGGCTGTCATGTAGACCCTGTTTGTAGGAGATCAAATTTAGACACCAGACACTAATAATGCCATCATCCAACACCAGAAAAAAATAACAAAGAAAACCCCCTGCATGCTTAGCTGAGGATATATTTAAATAGACAGTTGAATAGATAATAGATAGATACAACGAAAGGTAAAAAGGAAAAAAAGGTAGATAATGATTAAAGTAGATTGCTAGATACGTTTATTGATAGGTTTGATAGATAGATAGATAGATAGATAGATAGATAGATAGATAGATAGATAGATAGATAGATAGATAGATAGATAGATAGATAGATAGATAGATAGATAGATAGATAGATAGATAGATAGATTCATAAATAGTTAGCTCGGAATAATGAAACATACATACTTACGCACAGTAATCGTGGTTTTGTGCCCATACGCGCTATCATTGCAAGGTTATTTAATAATTTATAGCGATGTGTCGTACCAGTTTGAAAAGAGTGCTCATCTCTTACTAAAAGTATCGATGTTTAGGCTCATCGATCATTGCCCCGCCATTTCTAATCAGGTGGTGAGTTGAGTTGGTTACTTAAGATCAAATTTCCACAGTATGGCTTTATATACTATTTGACATTTTTATTTTATGTGCTGCCACAAAAAGACGGCTCGGGGATGCAAGGACTCTTGTCACAGCCGCTCACATTCAGTTGGAATCAACCCATCCAGTAGCGACCGATATTGTGAAAGTATAGTTGTTGATATGCGATCATGGGTTTCGAACCAAAGAGCTACCGATTAAGCGACCAACGCTTTACTAGATCTACCTACGGCAGTGCAGTATGATTTTACTTGGATGATAACGTTTAGTTTAGATCAATTCGCTTTATGGTTTAAACGTTCATGTCTTTATTATTTCTTTATTTTTTAGATTATGAATATATGGTGGGGTTTGTTTTTTTTTTTGTTTTTTTTTGCATTTTGACTTACAGCCCTCAATGTATTCATTTTTACTACCTGAGATAATTTGGCCATTGTTTGCAAGGTTTCGCATGTGACGTCTTAAAAAATTTTTAATATCAAGCCCCTACTTTACATGTTTCATTACAGACTGAGGACCTATTCAAGAGATCAAAATCTATAATGATATTACAAATTTGGAAGGAAGTTAAGCCCGCTCTTCTAGATTTAGAAAATCTCTTTGTGATCATTGCACAGCTAGGGGTTTTGAAATGATTAATTCGATTAAGTCATCACAATAGACTCTTGTTAGGACAAAGGCAGATTGCTTAACACAAAATCAATGGAAATGTGATTGCATTGAATGAAATGATGTTTTGAACAACCGCTCAGATTAGAGAATCTAATTGAAATATGCACTTTAAAAAACTATCAATCACTCATAAAGTAATTATCTTTTTCTTCTTTTTCTTTTTTGATCTTCAGATAGATAATTATCTTTCTTTGTAACATCTCGTTCCCTCAATTCTTCATAAGTTTTTTTTTTCACATCTTCGTGTTTTTCTTTGACATTTTCCTTTTATCACGACTAGAAGTCGATGTTTTTGTTTTCGCCTTAAACACCTCTCTTTAGAAACTAGTTAGACACGCTAATTTTCCGGGATGAATTCGCCAGAGAGTCGCCCAAGGTGAGGACTAACTGGCACCACTGGGACACTCAACCCTGGGGCCTACTCGGAGACTTTCGCAAGCCACCAGAGATGCTAAATAGTTGTGCCCTAGGCCTGGTTTGAGGATGTGAATCGCGTGCTTCAGGCTTCTAATTCCTTATGCACGCCATGAACAGGGAGTCTGTAGAGAACAATTTGTAGACTCGTTAACCTAATTTAGAGGGGAAAACTTCCGACGGTGATTAAGGCGTAGACAGACCCTTCTCAAGCAGCCTAAGGAAATGTTGGTTTTCTTAACGAGGATTAATTTAACATCCCGGCCCCTCAACTTAAGTTTATTAGATTCTGAATTTCTGTTGATTTTTTTTATTTCAACAAAGTACATAAACTGTAGACGTTTTTTGGGCTAAAGCCTTGAGCTATTGGTAATTGAGATAATTTGAGAACCTCGCCAAGTAAATTAAAAGTTAACTCTATGAGAAGACTTGAGAAATTTTAGGTTTTAGTTTTCGGTGCTTGAGTTCCAATCGTGCTTTCAATTTAATCCATACTAAACACACATATTCTAGCCGTCATAAAAACAAATTTCGTTTGAAAACATTTTTAATCTTGCATTCAAATAGAGGACTCCTCAATTAAAATTAGTCTTGGCTTGATAGGCATATATGACAATAATTTCTATTGTTAATGGTCGCATGATGATAGAAATGAAGATAATGAAAGTAGTGAGTTGTTTTTGTTCACAATTCTTAACAAATACGTAGCACATTTTGTCGTTTAGATGTCTCGGAGACGGAAGTTACACAATTCCCTCTTTGTTTTGTGTTCCAACGTGTTAACCCCTAAGATGGACCATAAGGACTAATACGGAAATACTATAGTACATTGGGGCTAACAAATGCACATGCTATTGAAATGATACATCACTACAAAGGTTTCATCCAAAACAAAGAAAAAAGGTAAATACTTATAAGTGCATGTAGAATTATTATACCATATCAGAAAATGTTGCTTTACATGTATACATGCTAACCAGATACATTACTAATACATTCAACGGTTTCAAATTTGGATCAAAGAAGAAAAACTATGTATCTGAGATGTTTTGACAAAGTCCTCGATCACCATTCTAAGTTTCATTCAGCGTGAACCATTAATGAACTCAAAGCTCTGATTGTCGGGGGGGGGGGGGGGGGCCCAGGGGTAGAACATCGGCTTCCGACGCAAAAGGTCCCGAGTTCGAATCCTGGCTGTTGCGTTCCCTACTGGTTGGGTCAGTGTCAGTATAATGTGACCGGCTGAGACAGGAGTCATGGTATCCCCGCCCTGTCTCGTGTGTGGCAGCACATAAAAAGGGGGGGGGGGCGGTGGCCCTGGGGTAGAACATCGGCTTCCGACGCAAAAGGTCCGAGTTCGAATCCTGGCTGTTGCGTTCCCTACTGGTTGGGTCGGTGTCAGTATAATGTGACCGGCTGAGACAGGAGTCATGGTATCCCCGCCCTGTCTCGTGTGTGGCAGCACATAAAATTGTCAGACGTCCGTCTTGTGGCCCGTCCACAATATAGCCTATATAGTGCTGCTGTTGGACGTTAACCCAACCCCCAACCTCTGATTTTCGAGAAGCAAATAAAACATAGTAGCTTCCACACGAAGTAAGCTTTTAAGGTCTCAAGGATCTAGAGGCATACTGTTGTAACTGCAAAGTATTAAAGAGGGCAGTTACGATATTCTGCCTCTAGACCTGTGGTTTGTGGAATTGTAAAGATATAACATATGCTTCGCACTGTTTTGCATCAAAATGCTGCAAACTACATACTCATAACTTGATTTCAAATCAGAGATCTAAAAATAGCTATTTATAGATCTATGTTTCACATTTGGGTCACACGATGGTCCCACATCGCCAATCCAATTTAATGCCATTTCGCGAAAGCTTTTGATGAAGTCTTGTTTTCCATGTCCGGAAAGCAAATAAAACTGAGCGAATTCTGCATGTAGTTTGTCAGCAGCGCGCGATTTGTATCTTCCAGTCAGGGTACGTTTGTGGGAGATGTAGTAAAGCAAACCATTTGATCCTGGTCTCGTATATATAAAATGCATTTCTTTAAATACCTTAGCAAGACTGGTACTAAAAGCAAGCTATCATTATTACTGTTACATTGCTGTCTTTATTATTATATTATATCTATCATTATTATGCACCATTTCTCAAAGCATAATTTTTATATATTTGATAGATTTTAAAAAGCAATTTAGCCAGGCTGGTGCTAACAACGTTATTACTGTAACGTTGTCGTCTTCATTATTTATTTCTCAAAGCAAACATTATTATGTATTAGATACATTTTTTAAAGTACCTTAGCGATACTGGTGCTAAAAACAAGCTATCATTATTGCTGTAATGTTCCTGTTTTCATTAAACCGGGTACTATAGAGGGGTTCTATTCCGTAAATTTGCGGTTATGTACGGACATAAAACAATCACATTAAGTCGTGAACTTTTGCCCGTCTGTGACAGCAGTATACTTCTTTAACGCAGAGACTGATCATGATCAGCAATAAGAACTGAAAATAGCGGTGATAGAATTTCCACATTTCTATGTTGTTTTGGAAACATATCCAAAATTTGTAGAAAGGATAATCATTCAAATCTGATATAATATAATTCCATTACGTTCCCTCGAACTGGGTAAAATTTGCCTTAATGACTTAAAGTTGCTCAATTTCAGTGGGAATTGAGTCTGGTCTATTTATTCCAATGCCAACATCATCAATTAAAAGATCGCTATAACATAATAATAAAAAATGTGCTTGTCTTCAGTCGGAAAAATCTTTGCGTTTTAGATTCAAATCTTAAAAAGCTATTCCTGGTTCAGGCCAAATTACCACTTTTATAAAGCAAACGAGGGTAGATATATACAACTATAATACATATCTAACAAAAAAAGGTTAAAATCAAACTATGTTAAATGTGTGACCTGAAATACTGAACTTTGCTCTCCTTAAAAGTGGAAATCACAGTGAGTTTCAAAAGAGGGTGGAGGGAAGACTGAGGGTATGTGTTGGAAGAAGATGAAATGAGGTGGGGAAAATATTTTGAAGAACGGGGACAAAGAATGGGTATTGGGCGGGGGAGGGGGGCTTGAGGAAAGGAAGAGAAGATGAGGGAGACGCATGATTTTGATGCGTTGTTGTTGTTGTTTTTTTGGTTTGGTTTTTGTTTTTTTGTTGGGGTTTTTTGGCAATGGATGGGGGCGTGGTTGATGTTTGTTTTATTGGTTCTTTTTTTTTATTTGTTTGTTTGTTGTTGTTGGGTGTGGGTTTTTTTTTTGGAGGGGGAGAGGGGTTCTAGATGCAGGTGTGGCATTGACCCTATTCCTCAAGATATTTGACCAGGGAAAGCAAGGGCTAGCGCCATGACCTAGAGTCCGGACTACTCTCCTATAGTTCTCTCATCAGGCCGAGCCGCTGACAGGACAATGGCCTTCAACGATTCCTCTCACTGACAGATCAGGCCTCGCTTGACCCCGCCTTGCTCGAGAGGATCAAACGTAATCCTCTACAAATCTCGTGTTGGCACCTCCTCATCTTTAGTACTGCTCATTCTGTGGTGATTTTGACTGTATGTTCTGTTGTCGGCCCTTTCTGTCTCTCTACCTCCTCCCTTCTTTTTATCTCTCTCTCTCTCTCTCTCTCTCTCTCTCTCTCTCTCTCTCTCTCTCTCTTTCTCTCTCTCTCTTTCTCTCGTATCGTCTTTTTCTCCTTTCTTTATCTCTTTGGCTCTCTCGCTCTCGCTTTCTCTCGTACCACCTCTCTTTTCGCCCTCTCTCTCTCCCTCTTTCTCTTGTATCGTCTCTCTCTTTCTCTCTCACTCTCTCTTCCTCTCGCATCACCTTTCTCTCTTTCTCTCGTATCGTTTTTTCAAGAAAGACAGAGAAAATGTTACAATTCAACTAAACATGTTTAAAGTAATATTTGAATCTAAAGGGATTAAGTAAAACAAAAACTGCTAAAACTTGTTTTCAATTATGTTCACTATCCCGTTTCTGTATTTTCTATAAGTCATGTTACATAAAAACTAATCTTAATGTTTTCCGAGGCAAACTAATGCGTTGCAATCCGTTAATCAGTCTAAAAAATCATGTCTATATTATCAACCTCCAAGATTTTTTACCATTTTTGTTCTTTGAATCAACCTCGTAACCGCCTCACTTATCAATAGAGACTTTGTTACTTCTTATTTTCTCTTCTCCCTCTCAATTCTAGCAAAACAATTTCATCAACCGTTCCTATTGATGTTACTTCATCGTAAGTAACAAGTTATGGCTTTTGCCCAATTCATGCTTGCGGCTTTATTAATTTCTGTCTACCGTGGTATCTAGACTTTACCCATCTTAGAAGTAGTTTTGTAGATTGGGATGTCTTCAACACTGATGATCATTCAACCAGCAATAAAGTATACGTTTGAAGCGTTCTTAAAAGTGACGGGAAAAGATTAATCCAAAAATACTCAAACTTTATAAATAATGCTTGACTGTCGGAAAGTTCCTCCTCAATTTAGTTTCATAAAAACTATTCTTTATTTTTGGAGACAAACTAATGCTTTGCTAATTGTGTACCAGTTTGGAGACTAATATCTATAACTGTATAATCCTTAGGATTGTATTTTAAATTTTTCTTTGAGTGGTTTTAGAAACATCTTCACTTTTTAATCAAAATCTGAAATTTTTTTCTTAATCAAAATTGAATTTTTTTTCCTTATATTAATATCAAGCAAAAAAAGCTCACTAACCTTTTCTATTGATTATTACCCAATCGTTACATTCTATATAAATCGAGAGTTTAACGTCCTCTTGGTTCCTAGGTTCCCCTGTAGGGTTCTATACGACGAGTTACTCAATCGTAAAGATTGATGCTAGCTTTCTTTATACTTGGCAACGTTGCTATCTAGTCTTTACCCATCTTAGAACTGGGTCTGTGGACTGACGCGCCTTCAACACTGAGGTTCATCCAACTAGCAGAATTTTAGGCCAAGAAATTCCAAGTGTTGCGTTAATTTCATCAGGACTCTGACCCGCTCAGACAGGCGTATTGTGGTTCTAAAATACATCGGGGCTGATCGGGTTACGAGAGCTTCCCCTGCATAGACATCTCTTGCATAGAGGAAATCACTCGTTATCCTTTCATTTGCATTTTAAGACAAAAATTTACGTGGCATGAATATAAGTTAGTGTACATGCAAGTTTTGCTTTTTTTTTTTTTTTGGATTACACAACTGTTACATAAGACAAAATATACATACTTTAAAATATAATCAAAAGTGTGAATTAGTTAGAAGTTCCACGGGGATTTGTTTGTTTGTTTGTTTGTTTGTTTGTTTGTTTGTTTGTATGTTGCTTAGTGTCCAACGTTCGCACTATAAAGACTATAATGTGGAGGGGTCTCTAGACTAACGTCTGACATATGTAAGTGCTGCCCAATAGATACAGTGCGGAGATACTAGACCTCGGTCTCAGCTGGTCCTTCTCACATTAAATTGACACCGCCGAAAACAAGTAAAGGATAAAGTGGGACAGATTATTATTAAATGTTATTCATACTTCATTACTAATACAGCTGCTACTCCTACTTATACTGTTAATGTTGCTACCAGTAGGACGACAACTACTACTACTACTACTACTACTACTACTACTACTACTACTACTACTACTACTACTACTACTACTACTACTACTACTACCACTACTGCTACTACTACTACTACTACTACTACTACTACTACTACTACTACTACTACTACTACTACTACTACTACTACTACTACTACAAAATGGTGTCGCTTCGTTACTCGGTTAAACAAACGTTTTAAAATCTAAGACCTAATAGTGACAAGATCATGGCTAGAATTTCTAGAAAGAAGGTCAGTGACCGTGACAAATCGTGATGTAGAGAGCCTAGAAGTAAAAAGCATCGAATTAATGCAACCACAGTGTGTCAACAAGAACTATGAGGTAACGGAAAGCCTAATGTACCTATAATCAACCAGATGAAAACCTTTGTTACTAAGCTAACATAAAAACTCACAAAAGCTGGGATCGGTTAATACCTCAAAACTGGGTTAAGAGTATGAAATCTATGTACCTTATTTAAAGTACATCGAGATTGAGGCCACCAATTACCCCTGGAGCTTGCACTATGCATTGATCGTTTGATTGTGCAAAACACCTGTACCATTGGGTAATGGTTAACCCTGATTTTTTTTCCTCCATTTTTGTTAAATTTTGGGGCAAAGTAAAACTGTACTTTTACTTTACCAAGAGGTTCCAAAAAGTTTGTAAATGTTTAAGATCTTAGACAGTTCAAATATGAATGCTAAAGCTGTCCTATAAGAAGCTTTCCCTATTTCTATGCTATATTCAATCGTCCAGTTTAATGGGGGTTGAAATATGGTAAGACAATACGTTTTGTTGATGGTTTGTTTGTTGTTTGTTTAACACGCCCACAACATGGAGATTTCATTCCTTTTTGCAAATTTACAAAACATTTCTCTTGAAAATACTTAAACGAAGTATGTAATGCTTTTGTTGTGATTAAATTCCTTTTTTTTTAATTCTATATTGTATTGCCAGCGTTGGTTTTGTTATCAGCGATACCATTACGTTATATGTAGGGTAATATTTATTCATCTTCTCTTGAAGTAATTTTATACGGCAAGTGGAGCAAAAAATATTAACGTATTTCTTGTTTTTTTCTGGTTCAATTAGAGTGACTACGCCGTTTTGTTTTAAAGATATTTGTGTCAAAGATTTGTGAAACATAAGTTGTTTGACAACAATCAGAAGTGTTTTGAAAATCTGGACACACCTATTTTAATGTAAACCAGGGGAAAGGTCTCAGTCGAACTCATTAATTGACACTCACTCAAAGAATAAGGATTCGAATCTGAAACCTCTTGATCAGGAGCCGCGCGCTCTAGCGATTGACCAATCTCGTCGGCAATGGTAGCACGTAAAACTGTTCGATATTAGCCTTGGGATACGTCCACAGTATAACCTATATAGTGACCACGTTGGACCCTGAGCAACACTATAGCCGTGGCATCGAGTAGATCTAGATCTAATAGTTGGTCGCTCTTGTCATGTATAGCATGGCTCAGCAGACTTTTTGACATCTCTCCTGATTTTCTCAACAACTTTACACGCACATGAGGAAGGCGAACTGACTGAAGTGGAGAAGCGTTGGTCGCCTGCACAAGGGGTCCTCAACGCTCGACTACTTGAGGTGGTTCGAAACCGACGATTAGTTTGTCTAATTTTGTGTACTACTCGTTGGGTCGGTGTTAGTATACTGTGACAATGAGTCCAGATCCCCCCTCACTGTCTCGTGTGTATCTCAACATTAGTTGTCAGACGTTAGTCTTAGGATCCGTCCACAATATAGTCTATATAGTGCGACACTGGACTCTGAGAAAAAATAACCAAACAAACTAGCGCCAGCGAGCAGATCTCTCCAGCTTTCCTCGAAAAGTGAAGGCCTTGCAATTTCTATCTAGGGCAATGGCGAGAAGGAAGGCGATACGTTGGGGGAATCTGCATCGACGCCAAATCATGGCTTTATCCTAGACTTACGAAGCCAGTGAGCGGTTAGAAAACTCCAATAACCAAAGGGCTCGATTATGTCATCCGTTATCGTCTGGAAGATCGTAAAGCCTGTCTTGTCTCATTCATGAGCTGCTCGAGTTCGGATTTGTCAGTTCGTTTGCCCTCCCGTGTTTGAGTAGCCAGTAGACAAGCTAAGATGGTATGGTATATCTTGTCGCGTGGGTGGGCGAGCTATTATTACTTAGGGTCTCCAAACAGAGATAGACGCATCGATATTGCAAGCAGAAGACGCATAAAAATTACTATTTTAATAAATGTCAATGGTCGAAAAAAACTCAAATAATGTATATCTCAAACGCATGGAGATTGTAACCATCATTTATGTAGTGGACAGCATGTCAACAACACCAACGTAGAAATATCTATCACTAAAATAACTTTTATTGATATACTAATAAGGTGTGTGCGTTGGGGGGGGGGGTCGCCAAAAAACGTGTGCCGTGGTCTACAAGGAGTATAATGTCGACTATAACTGAGCACATTTTTGATTGTATTCTGTTGCTCACCTGTTGGCGGATTTTATCTAACTGTCTTTTACCTTGATTAACAAGAAATGTCTTTGCGATTGGTTATAGTTTGAAACTGGCACTTCTTGATACGTAAATGAAAAAATCAAGAGATTCTCCAAAGTAGACTCTTGGTTAAGTAAAATTAATATAATCGAAAAAAAACAATGTAAAGGTGGATTACAATTAATGATCGAGTTTCATGCTTTAGATTTTAGAGACTTTTATGGCCTTATGTTGTCTACCAGGTCAAATGAATATCTCACATAAAATTCCTTATTAGTAATTAATCTCTTCAGGTAAAAATGTTATTTATAAACTCCGACTATTCAACGAGGTTAATATTGAATCAGCTTTATATCCATTTAAATATCACGATTATTCCAACCAAGCAAACCAACCAACTTGGAACTCAGTTTTGGCAAGACGTTCGTGCCTACTGAACAGGACAAGCCAAAGAATACGAAGAAGTAAGAACAATAAAAATAAATACACTTTGTTGAGGTATCAAGAACTCTTGACAAGGAGATATTTTTATAGTGCAAAACACCTCAACCATTGGGTAATGGGTAACCCTGATTTTTTACCTTCATTTTTTTTTAATTGGGGGGGGTTATGGAATGTAAAACTGTACATTTATTTTATTCAGAGCTTCTAAAAAGTTCTTAAAGGCTTATAATTTTAGTACAGTTGAAAAGTTAGTACGCTCGTATGAATGCCAGAAAAGCCTTCCACATTTCGATGCTATGTTCAATTGTCCAGTTTAGTGGGAGTTTAAATATGACAAGACGATTATATACGTCTATCTCTATATTTTATTTTATCCGTGTCAGGGGAGTTGTCAAACAGAAGTTGTGGGACAACAATCAGAAGTGTTTTGAAGATATTAACACCTATTTTACTGTACACATTTTTTCATTAGAAAGCACTATGTAGTTATTAATTACTAATCTTAGTGTTCATTTTACTCAGCATTACTCATTATCGATGGAAATGATAACACAAAAAGCATCAAAATTATTTTGATAAAAAAACATTTCTTTGAGAAATCCAATTTCTTATTAGAAGACCGAACTTAATTTATGTGGAACTTTCGCATTTACCAAAATTACAAAGCACAAATAAGATCCAATATAAAACGAAACGTACGAAAAGTGCGACAATGTTACATGCTGCCCCAAATAGACCAAGTGGAAACGTCAGGACTCTGTTTTAGTCGGACTCATTAATTGACACTCACTCAAAGAATAAGGATTCGAATCTGAAATCTCTTGATCAGGAGCCGCACTCTCTAACGATTGGTCTACCTCGTCGGCAATGGTAGCATATAAAACTGTCCGACGTTAGATTTGGGCCCCGTCCACAATGTAATCTATGTAGTGCTGACATTGGACTCTGATCAACACGATAGATAGCCGTAGCAGCGAGTATATCTAGATCTAATAATTGCTCGCTATTGTCATGTATAGCATGGCTCAGCAGACTTTTTGACATCTCTCCCGATTTTCTCGACAACTTTACACGCACATGAGGAAGGCGAACTGTCTAAAGTGAACAAGCGTTGGTCGCCTAAACAAGGGGTCCTCAACGCTCTAACACTTGAGGTGGTTCGAAACCCACGATCTGTCAAACGTTTATTTGTCCAATTTGGTCTACTGCTCGTTAAGTTGGTGTGAGTATACTATGACAAGGAGTCCAGGTCTCCCACTCCCTGCATCGTGTGTATCTCCACATAAGTTGTCAAACGTCAGCTTTAGAACCCGTCGACAATATAGTCTATTTACTGCGACGTTGGACTCCTAGCAACAAATGATCAAACAAACAAGCGCCAGCGAGTAGATCTAGATCTAGGTCTAATAATCGCTCACCCTTCTCAATCTTAGCATGATCCTGAAGACGTTTCCACATCTTTCCCGCTTCTCGAAAAGTTGAGGCATTGCATTTTCTAGGGCCATGGCAAAAACGAAGGCGATACGTAGTGGAATCTGCATCGGCACCAAATCATAGCTTTATCCTATGCTTACGAAGCCAGTGAGCGATTACAAAACTCCGTACATAAAGTGCTCGATCATGTCATCCGTTGTCGTCTCGAAGATCGTAAAGCTTGTGTTGTCTCATCCATGAGCTGCTCGAGTTCGGATTTGTCAGTTCGTTTGCCCTCCTGTGTTTGAGTAGGCAGTAGGCAAGCTAAGATGGTAAAACTATGTTATATCCTGTCGCGTGGGTGGGCGGGCTATTATTACTTAGGATCTCCAAACAGAGATAGACGCATCGATATTGCGAGCAGAAGCCGCATAAAAAGTACTATTTTAATAACTGTTATAGTTCAGATGGGTTGGGTTAGGTTGGTTGGTTTAACGTCCAACAGCAGCACTATATAGGCTATATTGTGGACGGGCCCCAAGACAGACGTCTGACAATTTTATGTGCTGCCACACACGAGACAGGGCGGGGATACCATGACTCCTGTCTCAGCCGGTCACATTATACTGACACCGACCCAACAGCAAAGGGAAATCGCCAGCGACAATTAGACAGGTCTCCAAACAGAGATAGACGCATCGATATTGCAAGCAGAAGCCGCATAAAAATTACTATTTTAATAACTGTCAATGGTCGAAAAAAACTCAAATAATGTATATCTCAAACGCATGGAGATTGTAACCATCATTTATGTAGTGGACAGCATGTCAACAACACCAACGTAGAAATATCTATCACTAAAATAACTTTTATTGATATACTAATAAGGTGTGTGCGTTGGGGGGGGGGGTCGCCAAAAAACGTGTGCCGTGGTCTACAAGGAGTATAATGTCGACTATAACTTAGCACATTTTTGATTGTATTCTGTTGCTCACCTGTTGGCGGATTTTATCTAACTGTCTTTTACCTTGATTAACAAGAAATGTCTTTGCGATTGGTTATAGTTTGAAACTGGCACTTCTTGATACGTAAATGAAAAAATCAAGAGATTCTCCAAAGTAGACTCTTGGTTAAGTAAAATTAATATAATCGAAAAAAAACAATGTAAAGGTGGATTACAATTAATGATCGAGTTTCATGCTTTAGATTTTAGAGACTTTTATGGCCTTATGTTGTCTACCAGGTCAAATGAATATCTCACATAAAATTTCTTATTAGTAATTAAGCCGTATCTCCAATTTCTTCAGGTAAAAATTGTATTTATAAACTCCAACTATTCAACGAGGTTAAGATTGTATCAGCCTTATCCATTTAAATATCACGATTATTCCAACCAAGTAAACCAGTCAACTTGGGAATTAGTTTTGACAAGACGTTCGTGCCCACTGAACAGGACAAACCAACATAATACGCTAAGGTAAAAAATAAAGAAAATACTTTGTTGAGGTATCAAGAACTGATGACAAGGATATATATATATAAAGTTAAAAAATATAATTGCTTTCTGATTCACAATTAAAACCTTCATTATACTCAAGAGACCGTTCAATACAGCCTATTTTTGTAAATGAATTGTTCTCAAAATTACAACTTTAAAAATATTAAGCGGTAATCCCATTAATACATTTACATAAGCTGTAAAATTCCCTGGCTAAAAGGCTAAAAACTGTTGGTACCGGCACTTGTTTGAATGTTTGAAGACAATGTTCGGGATGAGTGGCGCCTCTAATTCCATCAAAATGTCAAAGCGGAGACCTTATTGGGTTAGCAAACTAGGTTGTTGGGGTTACAGAGCTTGTCAATCTCCACTGACCTAATGTTGAGGCAAGGCGCCTTTGTTTGCCCTGCTGATAGACTGGCATCGATTTCTTGAGCATCGTTATTACCTTGCGTTGGTTTATACCACTCATTATTCCAACTTAACTTGTCTACTTGTTTCACATAGATTTTGGTGAGATGCGCCTTCTGTTGCCCCTCCCTTTCAATGCCCTTTGCTTGTCACTACTTCGTATATAAATATATCCGTCTATGTGTAAATTCTCTCTCTCTCTCTCTCTCTCTCTCTCTCTCTCTCTCTCTCTCTCTCTCTCTCTCTCTCTATATACGAGCCTATCTACATAATGTATTAGGCTGTATTGAACTGCCTCTTGAGTATAATGAAAGTTTTGTGAACCACATGATGAGAAATTAATTATACTTTTTAAACTTAATTATAATATATACTCAGAAAATTGTAAACAGTAGAGAGAAAAAATTAGTTAAATTTTTTACGACAATTACAACGTGATTGCCACAGCATTGGAAAAATCAAAAACCTCTATCGTGAAAAAAACTAACGAACGTGCTATCACCAAAATGTTAATAAATTAGAAGTGAAAACTTTTTGTCCGTTCAAACATCGACTGTAATTTTGCGATTATATCTTTTTGTAAACTTATAATGTAGTATTAAAGGTTATTAAAACATGCAACTAGTACTCGTTGAATGAATCTCACAATGAAGAATTTTACCGTTAAAACTTTCAAAGTTCATAATTCGTATGTATTTTTTTAGAAACTTCTGTCCCCTACATTTTAAAAATAATCTATACTGCTTTCAAGTTTTTGAGTTGTTGTTGATTAATTTAACGTCTAACACCAGCGCTATATAGACTATATTGTGGACGGACCCCAAGACTAACGTCTAACAGGTTTATGTGCTGCGACACACGACACAGGGCGGGGATACCATGACTCCTGACTCAGTCGGTCACATCATACTTACACCGACCCAACCATTAGGGAGCGAAATCGCCAGGACTCGAACTCGAACCTTTTGCGTCCCGACAATGTTCTACCTCAGGGCCACCGCATCCCCTATTGCCTTCATAACAGTAACTGAGATTCTAACCTTGGACCTCCTTGTAAACAGTAAAAAGAACTATGTACTGAATTATCTGGTTACCCATTTTTATCATATTATTTTTTTAAAACTAGTGTAACCTTAGTGATCAAGGTTTTATGACTATCCTTTAAGAACTGAACATCTAAAAATCGTATTTCCATTAATTTATTTTTTAGAACTCATCGCCAACCGATGCTTTCGTTATATTGCTTTGTGTTGATTTAACTCTCTTTGCATGAGAAGAGATATGAACATAAAAATCTGCGTTTCAGACTGATGTTTGTCATTAGTCAACAAAATGAAGATGCTCTAACTACCTCAATCCACACAAAGTCAGGATCCACAACGTTTGTTTAAAATGCATGCATTTCATTATGATCACGTACTGAAGGGCACATCCAACTAAAAACACCAATTATTTCCTGATGATCAAACATTATTTTTTTAAAAGCTTCTTAAAATATTGTCAATAGTGTACCAGCTAACGTTGGAACTTAATCTGAAGAGTAGTTCAAAAAAAAGCTCGCCATTACTTTAAAAAACCCTTGTGAGCGCGTCTTCTTCGAATTGTAACTGGAACGAATGTATAACTTCTATATGTTACCATTTTATAAGCAGTCCTATTTATTAATTCAACTGCTTTGTTGAATTGAAGGTTCATTCGCTATAATTGAATCAATATTACCGTGTGAATGGCCCTTTCTTTCTTGGAATAGTCTCTTTGCGGTATGGAGACAGATGAAATACTTTTGATGACTTCAATACTGTACTAATAAGGAATAAGAAAAAAAAACGACCCTAAAAAAGAAAGAGCATGGACAGAGCCGGAGGTGGAAGGGGAGGAGGAGGAGACGGAGAAAGTTTTAATAGTGAAAGGGGGTATGGTTTGGAAAACAAAGGAGACATGCAAATAAACAAAGAGGAGAATAGGGAGAGAATAAAAGAAAATATTAAAACGAAGTAAGTGTGAGGAAGTAAAAAGTAAGGGAGAAACATTATATTCTTTACGAGCTGAAAATGTACCTTTCAGGACTTTTCAAACAAATATTGTCTTTCTATTATTAATAATTATTGATTTTGAAAAAAGCCAAATTACGATTCGTCCGCTGGTGTACTTGTCTTGAAGTATCTTCCGAAGTCTCCTTGGGTACCAATAGAGGTGCTCGTTCCACTGTGTGTTTAGCTAGTTGCCTCCCATCAATGCTTCACTGTGGCACATCTTAGGGCAATACTCCTGTCTAGGCCGGTCGCGTTTTAATGACACTGATGACGGTAGGGGATGGAATAAGAAAACAAAACCTGTCCATTTATCGTGGGATTCGAGCCTGGAACTTCTCGATTGGAAGACCAACGCTCTATTCCCTATTTAAGCCAATCTACCCGCGTAACTGCAAGAAATATTATTAAAACATTCAAGGATACTGTCGATGTATTCTTGTTTGCTTTCTCGACAAACCAGTAGGTGACGAAATTTGACAATGAAACTTTTGACTAGTCATGGGATTTGAACCTGGGACCTCTCTATTGAAAGACCAACGCTCTATCACTTAAGCTGGCTTGTCCCCCACTGTAAGAAGTAATTTATAATAGTTAAAGATACTATCCTGGTGTTCTTGTTTGTTTGTTGTTGTTGTTGTTGTTGTTGTTGTTGTTGTTGTTGTTGTTGTTGTTGTTGTTGTTGTTGTTGTTGCTGTTTTTCGTCAAAATCTGGTGTACCTTGGACAAACTTTGAAACAAACAATATTTGTTCTTTCTCTTTTTAATAATTAATGGTCTTGAAAATAAGGCGCATTTTTATTCATCCCCCAGTGTACTTGCGGGGTCCCCCAAAAGCCTCCTTCGGTACCACTCAAGGTCCTCCTTGTTCCACTCTACATTCGGGTGTGTGCCTAGTTGGCTTCCATCAATGTTCCACAGTAACCCCAACCTCAGGGCAAGACTACTGTCTCCGCCGGTCACATTATACTGTCACCGACGTAACCAGTAGGTGACGAAATTGGACACTTAAATTTTGATTAATCATGGGATTCGAACCTAGGAACTCTCGATTAAAAGGCCAACGCTCTATCACTTACTTAAGACAGATCTCCCCCCCCCCCAATGCAATACGTATATGTTTTTTTTAAAGCACAAATACTATCGTTGTGTTTTTGTTTTGTAGTTGTTGTTTAATTGTGTGTATGTGTCTGTGCAAAAAATGGTTTATTTTATACAAACCTAATTTTAAAAAAACTTAGAAAATTAGCCAAATTACTATTCATCAGCCAGTGTACTTGTCATGTCCTCGAAGCATCCTTAGGTACCACTATAGAAGTCCTTGCTCCACTGGTGTTTTAGCTAGTTGGCTCCCATCAGTGTTCCAAAGTCGTCCAACCTCAGGGCACAGACTCCTCTCTCCACCAGTCACATTATATATACTGTCACCGACGCAACCTGGTGGTGACGACGTTGGACAATTAAATTTTGACTAATCAAGGGACTCGAACCTGGAAACTCTCGATTAAAAGGCCAACGCTTTATCACTTACTTAAGACAGTTCGCCCCCCAATGCAAGACGTATAATTAAAAACACTTATGAATACTGTCGATGCATTTTTGTTTGCTTCTTGTTGTTTAATTGTGTGTATGTGTCTGTGCAAAAAAATGGTTTATTTTATACAAACCTAATAAAAAAAACTTAGAAAATTAGCCAAATTACTATTCATCAGCCAATGTACTTCTCGTGTCCTCTAGCATCTTTAGGTACCATTATAGAGGTCCTTGCTCCACTGGTGTTTTAGCTAGTTGGCTCCCATCAGTGTTCCAAAGTCGCCCAAAGTCGCCCAACCTCAGGGCACAGACGAAAAGCTTTATAATTGTGTTCCCGAGGGTCCCTGTTTTTCTACATACATGAGGACAGTTGTTTACCTGTCAGGAAGTTATTAGTTTACTGCCTAGAGATTGGTCCTCTCGTCACTCAAAATATACTGGTTTAATCAGCGGCGCATGAAAAGAGCTTGGGGAGACTTTTTTCAGGCCTTGGGCGGAATCGGGAAAATCCTATCTAATGACAATTTGGGCTTCATTTTGTTTGTTGTTGTTTTGTTTTGTTTCGTTGTTTTGTTGTTTTTATTTGTTGTTGTTTTTTTTTCTTTTTAAACTTTTCCCCACTTTTTTAAAATAATTTTTGTAAAATTAAGGCGAAAAGTTTTGTCCCCTGAAGGTACCATTTTTATAATGGTTTTTGAAAAATGTATTTTTAAAGGTTAATGTAAGGAAAAAGCAATTAAATTTGTTTTTAAAAAGTGTGTTGCCTATGGCCGGAAATGTATGCTTGTCATGTAAAACTTGAAATGAAAACAACAAATATTGGGAAAAAACTATTTTGAAGTTTATGATTTTACTATTTCAGTAAATATTTAATGTCGTTTTTGGACGAAAGTATAGGTTTGGTATAGTAATTTCTTTATTGTTATGACTGTGTTTCCATCTTATATTTTCTTTTGGATTTTCTTTTTCTAATCATTTGAGTGGTAGCTACAAATCTTTAATTTTCTCTCTTTATCTCTCTCTCCCGCTCTATCTCACTATCTCTCTATCTCTCCCTCTCTCTCTCTTTCTATATCTCCCTCTCTGGTTGCCTCTATCTGTCTCTTTTGTTTCTCTTTGTGCATCCCTCTTTTTACGCTTTATTACATCGTTTGACTAAAAACTTATGTTAAACGGTACAGAATATATCATGTAGATATGAGGAATATTATTAGATTGTATTGAAGTAATCTTTATGCTATACCCTCCGCAAATTCAGAATGCCCCAGTTCTTAGCGAGCATGCATTGTACTAGTTTTGCCCAAACTTGTCTAAACTTTTCTTGTTGCGTATCTGCTCCAAATTCCGTTCTTATATATCATCGCTTAATCTTTACAAACTTTTTTTTCAATTAATGTTCTTAACAAGAATAAATATGTTTGACTTGTTAGTTCTTTAATATTGCGAAACTACAGAGGCTATAATACTGTTAGTAGTGTTACCACTTATCCAAAATTCACATAACTATCCACCACATAGTTATATTTTAAGCATTGGAAGCAGTGTTGACATTTGAAAAAAAAAACTGTGCCTTAGTTTATATATTTTTCTTTGAATGTATAAGACTTCTATTAATTCAGTCTTTCAAAAATTATTAAAACTTTATTCTAATGTCTGAACACCAACATCACCACCAGTGATAAGAATTGTATAATGTCTTCAACACTTCGATTTTGCTAGAAGTCATAAGTCTCTTAGATTCCTCGGAGTTATCTTATAAGGTGATGCAACTCTTCCACCTTGCGCTGTTTAATCTAATATTAAATAATTTTTTCCTGCTGCGGACACCATCCTCTGAGCGGACTTTGATGTTTAAAAGTATGACTTTTTATTGGACTTGTAAAACATCTTTTTTTCTCTACTGGCTTGTGAAGTAGTACTTCTTTTAAATGTCCCGTCTTTCTGTAATCACCTAATGTTAAACGCTTAGTACTTCTGACGGTGTTTTCCAAATAAAACCAATCGATTTCTCGGGTTAAGAATCTGTTACTTATTGTCTCTTCCTAAAAGAATGAGCGCGTTTCGTATAAAAAATGCAAAGGTTAGAGGGTTTAGATAGGCCTGTTAACTGCTAACTTTAACGTTGACTATTCCTTGAAAGTTTCTTATTCAAAAGCATCTTGAGGAGTAAAGGGCATTGCTAAGCAAGGGCAATGCTGTGTTATGACACCAATTGCTTCAAACAGAATCAGAATAAGCCCAAGCAAAACGACAATGAATCATTTAACTTAAGGAGCATTAGTCTTACGTGAGGCATTGCTTCAAGTCTTTTTATTTGGAGTTGTTAGAGTTAGATATTGTGATCGAACTAGCGTCTTGGAAAGAAATTACTCGATAGATGTCCGAATTTTAACTTTTTCATGATGCTACAACTCTGTATGTCATAACACAGACCCATTACATACTGACATCGATATTAATTATGAATCTGTTAAAAGCAAGTGCAGCAACTTGATGCTTAAATATCCACAGAACACTCATAAACTGGTAAATGTACATAATAGCCAAAGCTATGGTAACAATTGTTGCAATTCAATAAAAACCTGTAGTGCACTCAAACTCTATCGAGAAAAAAATTCCCATCGCGGCCAAGACTACGATTTTAGCGTTTTTATGATACTTGATTTAGGGCAATGAAGGATTAAATTTTTGTCGTGGTTTTTAACACGCTGGGGTATCGATCGAACTGAAATGATGAACTAATATTTAATATTAATCTACAGTCAAATAGACCCTGCCGTCAAACAAAGTCGTGTGATGTATCACGATACTAGGAACACTATCAAAACACACATCACACAATTTAACACCAGCACCGCCACCACCACGACCTAGATCTAGATCTAGATTCTAGATCCTCAAACTAATCGCGGACGATTCGTTCAAATCAGTCATGTCTCCAAGTACTTCTGGTGGATTATCACACAATGATTTAGGAATCGTCTACTTGACCTGAGACGTCTACAAAAAACATCTTTGCTGTTTGTTATCTTGTCAGTCTGATTAAATCAGTAGACAGGCATTGGCACGCTTAGCAAAGACTGGTCGTGATTCAATGTCTGGCAAATCAAGCTGAGATATGCGGGGGGGGGTATAAATATAAACAAAAAACAGTGTTCTTTTATTTTAAAAACATTTTTAAGAGAAATGGGTCATTGTATGATAAAATTATAATATGTACAATGTTGTCTGTACAGCCGATAATGTTATTCTTTTCCAGTGTTTTATCTATTTCTTGGATAGGTCGGTGTGTGATAGAGCACTTATGATTGTCAGACGTTAGTTTTGGGATCCGTCCAGAATATAGCCTTGTTACTGACGTTGAATGTCAAGAAATATACTCAACGTGCTGAACGGTTCATAACAAGTTATGTCTCTATATTAAAGTGGTCTACGCAGTTGGAGGCCCATCAAAATTAACCCGTAGTCGTTATTGGTATTGGTGTGTTGGAAATTTCCTAAAATCCAACGTCATCAACTAGACCGTTTCGAGGTCACGAGTCTCAAGCCTAACATCTGACAATTTTACAAGCTGCCAGAGAGAAAGAGAGAGAGGGGGGGGGCGGGGAGAGAGAGAGAGAGAGAGAGAGAGAGAGAGAGAGAGAGGGGGGGGGAGGATATACTAGGATTTCTATCTTATTCGGTCACCTTATTCGGATACCGACTTAACTAGTAGGGAGAAAAACGCCCTATTGATGTTCTTAAACTTTTAATTTTGTCCAACACCCAACATTGCCGATACTGAGATTCTTTTCGCTAGACAATATAGCTTCCTAAGTACAATGATGCGGTAGCTTGCAACTCTTCGTAAGCCTCCTTACTCTAATATCTTAAGACAAGTCGTAAAGTTAACACAATGTTGTACTTACGATTTATAATGGACTTTACTCTTATTTGTGGTGATTTCAAATGCGTTGCTTCGAACCAAAGCCCAATATTAATACGACAGTTGGGAACTACAAAAGATGCACAACGAAAAACAGTGATGAGAGAGTGAAAACGTACAAAAATGCAACTCAAAGGGAAGATATCATAGCCAGCGCAGAAATTTAATTACACTTCGGGCAATACTGGCGATCTCATTTATCAAAGTCAAATTTATTGAATGGAAAGTCTTAGTCATTGATATCTCCTATGGAAGCAGTTTCTAAAAGTAATCTCAATGTAGCATAATCATTCTTCTTGAATTCGTAAAAAGCAAAAAACACCATTTAAAGAGTTTTCAACATTGTGCCGGGCAAGTTTTGAAATAAATTCGTGAAATTTGTAACATTGTACAACAAATATGGAAAATTCTACGTATCGTCCCTGTTCCTAAGAAAGTCTACATTTTAAGTATAATTGACCCGCTTTCTGTTACACAAATCAGTTCCCTTGTGTCATTAAAGCTTTAAGGAAGAATGTGATGGTACTATTATTACACGATATTTTAAATTATTCGATAAATTGATGAAATCGAGCGTCAGTTCAATAATTATTCTTTGGATGTTGTATTATCTTAGCTCCAGACCACAATTTGTTAGAACACGCCATTAACATCTGACTTATTAATAAGTAATACTGGTGCTCCTCATATGACAGTCGTGTCACAGTTCCTTTTCTCTTTCTGTACATCTGGCTGTAGACCAACTTATTGTTATTTTGTTATTGACAGATATGCTGGCGATACGGCGCTTACTGAAAATGGTTATCGATTGTCGATAGAAGTCCGCGGTCCGAAGTTCCCTTTTTCTAATTATATTTTTGTCAAAGGCAAGCAAATATGAGGAAACAGTGGAACTTTTATATATCTTGGCATTGATATTGATAACAAACTTTCTTAGAAAGATAACAACGATGCAATTAGCATTGATATTGATAACAAACTTTCTTTTTAAAAAATATAACAACCATGCAATAGTGCACATAATCACACCAAGTATTTACTTCGTGAGAAAGTTTTCTCGCGTTTTTATATTTGTCAATCCTTACTTCAAATGTTTTACTTTTCCGTTTGCAACAGTGATATTACTTCTGGTTTCGCCTGTTATGTTGTAAAATTGTCACAACAAGACAAGTGTAGACTGAAATGAAATCGTTAAGACATCAGGAACAGTAGCAGGTACTCGACAGGAAAGCTATAACAGACGTCAAAAACGTGCGACAAACCAAGTGCAAATCATACTGTTAGACTCAACACATCCCTCACGACATAACTATGACAAAAGAGAGATACAACGAAGCAGCGGGTATGCAGGAGCGAAAGCAAGAGCAATAATGTATAAAAAAAACTATTTGCTGCCTAGATCTATCATAATTTTGAACGATAATTTCAAAAGGAAAGAAAAATATAAGTATTATCCAACTGTATGTTTTTCTCATAACCTGTAAAATATCTGCGCTTTTCTACAAACGACTTGTTACATACACTCACATTATGATAAAGTATGCATAAACCTTTATAACACCCTTATATCTTTTTACATTTGCATGACAGAGAGGCAGACATAAAGACAGATAGACAGACATGTAGTTAGACAGATAGACAGACAGACAGACAGACAGACAGACAGGCAGACAGACAGACAGACAGACAGACAGACAGACAGACAGACAGACAGACAGACAGACAGACAGACAGACAGGCATAACATATTACTGACAGTGCAATCAGATAAGGTACAATAGTGTTAAATCTATACTCGACCAATACAATGAAAATGAAGGTAATACAGCTGATGTATTTTAATCTTTCTAATATGATATTTATGACTCATCAGTTTTTTGTTCTGCTTCCATTCAACTGCTCCCCTCTTTATGTAAATTAGTTATGTATTCCATCGCATGTGGCATTGTCCCATCTACATTTTTTTCCCAAACTTACTATCTACATTATTTCTCCTAGACATCTCGTCCTCTTCATTTATTTCTCATTCAAGAATATCCTTCCTTCACTCTCTCTCTCTTTCTTTCTTCATTTTCCTCTGTGTGTGTGTCTGTCTCTCTCTTTTTCTCTCTTCCCTGTTACTTCGATGTCCTCATTGTGCTCGTTCCTTTTTTTTTATCTTTTCTCTCCCCTATCTCTCTCTCTCTCTCACTCTCTCTTTTTCTCTGGGGGTGACTGTCTTTCTATCTTCCTCTTTGCCCTCTTACTTTGATGTTAAATCTCTTTCGGCTCGTTACTTTCTTTATCATTTCTCTCCTTCTCTTTCTCTTTCTCTCTCTCCTTCTCTCTCTCTCTGCTTCCTGATCTCTTTCGCTTCTATATCCATCTGTCTCTCTCTCTCTCTCTCTCTCTCTTTCTATCTCTATCTCTATCTCTCTCTTTCTCTCTCTCCTTCTCTCTCTCTGCTTCCTGATCTCTTTCGCTTAAATATACATCTGTCTAACACATTCTCTCTCCCTCTCTCTCTCTCTCACTCTCTCTCTCTATCTCTCTCTCTCTTTCTATCTCTATCTCTATCTCTCTCTCTTTCTCTCTCTTTCTCCCTCTCTCTCTCTATCTCTCTCACTCTCACTCTATTTCATTTTCTCTCTCCGCGATTTCTAAGTCATTCACCTATTTATAACTGAGTTTTTCTTTCTGATCGGTTTACTAATTTTGGTCCTATATGCTTCCACTCTTACATTTGATGTATCACTCTGACTTTTTACTTGAAACATATAATTTTTAAAATAATATATATCAGTATAAATTTATATACAGTCTCGCCCTTTGTAGTTTTTTACGAGTAGCAATGTTGTTTTGATATAAATTATTCTAGCTTTTCTGCAGCCTCAGAATATTGACACAGATATAAATCAATACTACAAATGTGACAAAGCATTGGGCCTAGTTGTGTAATAATTAATATCTAGTTAAAACAGGTTTACGCTGATGAATAATGCTTTTTATGTTCTTCAACAAAAATTAGAAACGACGCTAGATTTTTTCTGTAGTTTGGACCCCTTGTCTTTATCATTGTTTGAGTTTTGATGGGAATATTGGCCGAGAGCTTTTTTTTAAATCAAAGCGATGCGACAATATCCACACAAAAACGAGCGACCGAGATATTTTTCAGCATGATGTGTGAAAAATTAATGAAAGTTAAATAAAGGCCAACGTGTTTTTTCATTATAATCTGTTGGATTATATCTAAACCGCGCACGATTGCTTTGCAGCTTGTAGAAGAAATGCAAGAAAAGGAACAAAACAAACGAAGAAAATGTAGGAGTGAATGAGAAGAGTAGAAACATTGGGTATTCCCTGAAGTACAAATCGATGTACTCAATGCTTGCTACATTGCAAATTTGGGGCTGCAGTGTCTTGATCTATAGCTCAGTACAAAACGATTAAGTAGAACTCTTGGGATATTTAATCCTGTCGTTATCCCAATAGAATTCTTCTACAGGTTCTTCTGTTGTGCTAATGGCCAGTACATTATTTTTCCTGTGAAGATTTTCGCAGTCTGCTCAATTCATTGACAGAGGTTTTGGACTTTCTATAGTTATTGTCAAGCAGCGAGTCGAAGTCATCATGCATCAAATTCACAGCAGTGACCATGCGCTTTGTGTTTTTAGTTTGTTGTTTAGCGCCAAACGTCAGCTGTATTTTAAGGGTTAACATCTGACAATGTTACATGCTGCCACACGGAAATGTAGCGTGAATACCGTGAATCTTGTCTCCATTGATCACATTATACTGACACCAACCCAATCAGTAGAGGACTGAATTGAACATATAAATTTTTAACACTTCGTGAGTTTCGAAACAGGGACCTCCCGATTGGAAGATCAACGCTCTACCACTGGCGCAGGTTTGCTCCAACACCCACGTTGCACTGTGCTTTAAAACGGTATCAAATTTAATCTTAGATTTTTTTTTAAACATGAAAAGGTAAAGCCCGAAACTAATAATACCCTTTATTTGTCTTCAATAATACACGTGCAAAACCAATTTAAAAAAAATAACGATCTAATCAGCTATAGACTTTTGCGTTTCGCGGGAGCGATTCTAATTCCAAATTAACAGACTGACTTTTTCTGTTTCGATTTTTTAATTCAGCTACGCGCAGAGATTAAATTGTCCATTCACTTTAGATCTGATCGTGGCTTAGGTTTCCTTACAAACTCCCCAGACTTTCTGAATCTAGACCGTTGGCCCACTTTAAAGATAAAGGATTACAATTGTGTAGGCAAAAAAACCGAGACGGGCTTTCTTCAGAAATGCAGAGGTACGGATCTAACTGGAACTGTGAAACATGAAATAGATTTAATTAGTTCTATATTGTCAAGGGAGATTTGCATAACAAAGAGAAATATACTCGCTGCATTCTTCTGATATAGCTCATCAAGAAACCGATAGAAAGAAAAGCAACTGCTTTTAAGCCAGGAAAAAAATAGTATCCAAAACAAGATAATTTGGATTCAATGATGATTAGCAGTAATATATTATAAAGCAATCACTAGAACTAAGTGATAAAAAATCAACATGGGTGTTTATATAATAAATATATACATATATATATATATATATATCATGTCGGCTTTATTGAGCCTTTTTTCAGTACACAAAAATCAATAAACAAGAACTATGCTTCACACATAAGACAGACGTAAGCAAAAAAAATCTTGGATGGAACAGGTGATCAATTCAGGTTGAGGCAAGGTGTTATGTGCTTCTATCCTGTTGGTAGTTATGTATACGTTACTCTGTAAGCTACAACCTTGACCGATTTACCCAGATATGACATGTAAGGTGGACTGCGTATATTGTAGATCACTATTTAATCAACCTATGCTGCTTCGTTGGTTCTTCGAATATTGTTTTTGTTGAATAATGGAAAAATAGTGAATGAAATGTATCCAATAAATGTGAATAAAGTATCAATGCATTTTGACCGTGGCTTCCGAATAAAAATAGGCAGTGTCACCGAAATAAACAGGTACGTGCATTTAGAACCAAAGTGAGCCACATGAATAAAATATTAGCCACGGTTAGGACAGTTTACATTTGTAGGTTGAAAAATTACTCTTTGAGTATCATTCTTTCCGAATTACAATATATCAATTTAAAAAATAGTTCAATGTTATCCTTGTCTTTACTGAAGTCAATTCGGTGACTTTGCCTGTATTTTGAGAATCTTCTTTTAATTTTTTTTTTTCCTTTTCAGGCGTAGGCTACTATTTTTAAAGTTCAACAGCAGTGAAATAGAATCGCTCTTAATGGCAGAGCGTAACTAGAGCGGTTTGGTTCATGAAATTTGATACTTCTCTCCCTCTCTTTCTCTCTCCCTGTCTTTCTCTCTCTCTATCTATCTCTCTCCCCTCTCTCTCTAACTCTCTCTCCCTCTCTCCCTCACTCCCTCTCTCGCTCTCTATCTATCTATCTATTTATCTCTTTCTTTATCTCTCCTTTTTACTATCTCTCTCTTCTTGATCTCTGCTCTCTAACCACTCTGTCTTGTGTGTGGAAGCATATAAAACTGCCAGACGTCAGGCATGGGGTCCGTCCACAATAAAGCTCATATATTGCTGGTGTTGGACGTTAAAAAAAACTTCTCAACTCAACTCTTGATCTCTCGTTATCATTAACTATCTGTCTACATGTTCTTATTTGTCTTTCTGTTTCTCTTTGAATTTTAAAATCATTTTATATGATAATAATGATTGTAAATATTCATTGTAATACTTTTTTTAATTAATACACAGCTAAGATATAATCATGTTTTAAATTTTATTCATTAGTGATTCATCACTAACATCAAATCACGATTTCCTTTTCGGCAGCGAGGCGCCTTGATGGCACGGGGCAACTATTAATAGTATCTCATATCAATGTGTTAATTATACAATATACACAGAGAAATATTCTAGGTGTTAGGTATAAATAAGATCAATATAACTGTATCTTGACCTTGGCGTGGAAGCACAAGCATTGACTTTGTCTAGGTAAGGATAGTCCATCTCAAAATCACTGTGGTGTTGGTGAGGATGTTTGACTTTTTTGACTTTGCAGTGAGACATGGGTTTTTCTGTGGAAAAGTGTTGGGTTTTTTTTCTAAATTCTGCTGCGTTAGTTTTTAAGACAAGAGCTTTTTTGGCTGACTAGTGGTTTAATAAATAGTGTATAGTTTTATTTGTAAAAATCTTTTAAAATCGTGTTGCTTTAGTTTAAAGGTAGAGCTTTTTTAGCTGACTAGTGGTCTAATAGATAGTGTATAGTTTTTTTTGTGGAATCTTTTAAAATCGTGTTGCCTTAGTTTAAAGGTAGAGATTTTTTAGGTAACTTGTGGTCTAATAGTGCATAGTTTTTCCTCTTGAAAATTATTCAAAATCGTGTTGCGTTAGTTTCAAGACAAGAGCTTTTTTAGTCGACTAGTGGTCTAATAGATAGTACAGAGTTTGATTCTCTGGAAAAGTTTTACAAAATCGTGTTGCTTTGGTTGTTAGGCTAGTGCTTTGTTGGCTCGACAGTGGTCAAATAGATCGTGCGTTTTTTTTTCTTAGGAAAAGTTTTTCTAAATCGTGTTGAGTTGATTGTTAGGCTCGATAGCGGCCAAATAGATCGTGCATAGTTTTGTTTGTTTTAAGAAAATCTTGTTGCATTGGTATGGTAGTTCATCGGATATTTCATTTCCTTTTAATAATAGAAACCGTTATTATATTTCAATCTATTAAATTTGAGTTTATGGTTGCAAGACTAGGGCTGGCATAGTTGGGTTTTTTCCTGAAAAAGTTGGTATTTCTTCCAAATCGCGCTGCGTTAGTTGTTAAACAGGAGATTTGGCGGCTGGCTGGTTGACTGGTGGTCAAACAGAAAGTGCGTCAACAGTAAACCCGCTGTCACCAGGTCAACGTGTATAACTCCATTAGGATTATGGGGCCTGTCAATTCCGGACTCCAGGTATAATGGGATCTGGCTTCCTTCCTTCTATAGAATGTTTATTGATTTAGTTGTGTGAGATGGAAGAGGCGAAAGGAGTAACTTGCTCTTTTGCTTGCACTTCAAATTGATGAAGAATGTTGAAAAAAAATCAGATTTAATTATTTTTTTCTGGGGTGTTTTTTTGTTGTTGCAATCTTTGTAAAGCTTCGGTTCTGGTTGAAAATGTTCCTAAAATTGAAGTTTGTCGAAAAATAATTAAATTTAAATCTTGCTCATGGTAGTTTATTTGAAGCTAAGATTGTATTCTATTCAAAATATCTGAAAACTAGCTTGGATGCCTGGCTTCGCTCAGATTTTGGGACACTGTTCTGAAATAAAATATTTTTTAAGGTTATACTATTAGAGATAAAGCTTGGGTTTTGGGACACTGTGCGCAACTAAAATGGTAAAACATAGTTGTAGAGATAGAAGTTTGAAGCCAAAAGAAGCTAAACAAATTGAAATGTTATACAAATGGGTGCACCACATTAAAGATAAGATAAGATAAGATAATCCTTTATTATCCCATAGGGACATTTTTCTTGGTCATACATACATAAATACACCAGTTGTACATGTGTGACATAAAAATAGTGATGATAATGATGATAATATTAATAATAATAAAGGGCATATCAATTATAGCTTGATAACTCACGCTAGGATGTTTACAGGATAGTCGACGTAGGTCCATATAGAATTTAAATTGGGTTCGAATGTTTTAAAACCCCGAAAGATCCCCATTCGATAGATCTATAATTCAACATTATAACCCGGACAGAGCCCGCACGTGAACATGTCGAACGGAAAGACAAAAATATTACTTTATTATAGAGATCTATAAGTGATAGTGTAGACATTGAATGGGTTTAAAACAATAATAATTATGGTTGTAGTAACTTTGAAATATTATAACCCCGGCAGAGCCCCGCACCAATTTAAACATAGCCCGTCTTCACTTACGATTAGCTAACTGAGATCAAAAACAGCAATGGCTGCTCGATCGACGAATCAATTTCAATTCCTAAAATCTAATTAATGCTTTATGCGTCATCGTGAAAAATAAACGAACCAGCCTGAAACATTCAGAAAACTCCAACGTACCAATATATATAAATTTCAAATTTGTACCTTGAGTAGTTATGGTGGAGAAGCCGATAATAATTTCACCAGTTCACAAATATATAATAAGATACCGGTTTAGCGTTTTTGAAGAATCCAAACAAATCACAATCACAATTAATCTTCAGTGCAGTTTGCGTTTTGTCAGGCATGCAATATTAAGTAGGATTAAGTTCAAGAAGTTGCGTCAACGGTTGTTAAAGCCGTATCGATGTTTTCCTTGTCCACACAATCTAGTTATCTAAGTGCACTTTGTACGCCCGTGTTGGGTCGATAATTAAACTCAATAAAACGCGTTTTCTCTGTTTTTTTCTGTGCTACATTTTAAGCATTGAATTATAACCTTATTACGAAAAGTAGTACAATGCCTCTTTTAACGTTCACCTAGATTTGGGGGAGGGGTTGTCGGTGTAATGTGACTGCCTGAGATAGGAGTCAAGGTATTTTCGCCCTTTCTCGTTTGTCTACAATAAATCCTATGGTGATGATTTTGGATGTTAAAACTCAAGTTAAATCAACTCACTTAGGTTGTGGTTAAACATCTATGATTGTTGGAACTATCCCCCATTCAATAGCTCAGATCCCCGTCCATGTCATCAGTCTAAAAAAATATGTCTTTGTCTACTTGTCTTATCTGTTGGTCTCAAGCTAGATCTAGGCTAGTGTACTACCACTACTACTACTACTAATACTACTACTACTACTACTACTACTACTACTACTACT